>JAJMHT010000093.1:62048-78036 GCA_030583145.1 Metschnikowia vanudenii
TCGAAACTGTCCGCCATGTCTATTCTTCCAGACGCCGAGAGAAAATTGGAGGCATTGTTCTCCAACCTCTCGTGAATCGTGAATTGAAACGAGCGTTGGAAAGTAGCAAGGCAGGGACAGGTTGACACAATCAATGCAGCGGCTAAGGTAAGGAGGAGAGGTTCAGGCTTGGGAAAGCCTGGGTCTTTCGTGTCTCAGTGCCTTAGCCAGACGTATTGTAGGTTTTTTTCTATATTTATATAGTTTTTTTACTAAACAACTAACATATCTAAAGTTTTTACATTACAGTTTTTCATCCAAAATCAGACCCACTTGCGAATCAACCTTGTATAAGTCTTCTGCCACTGAGTTTAATAACATCCCGCAACGTCTTCAAAAAATTAACTTCCTTATGGCAACAAGTCTCCCATTCACTGTACACTTGACGACCAACCGTCTATTTAAAACTTTTGCTACAAGTATCTTCTTATCTGAAGTAATAGTATACGTAACTAAAATCGATGCATAATGACTACACAAAAGTGATTCTACGATGATGGTTTATATAATTTTTGCTCGATAAAACAGATCAGACGGTTTTCATGAAACCTCAATTAAATCAACAGAAGGAAAGTCTCGATGCTATTTAACATGATTTATTATTATGTCAGGGTGAAGCAATGCACTAACACACTCAAGATGTATCCTTGGGCCAATTACGACAACATTTACGATAGTAATAGATGTATATCTTTTTCTGGTTACATGTAAGTGTTGTAAGTCAGCCATACCATCCCTGAATAAAATTTATCCCCCAAAATAAACAACAACACAGTAGCATATTATCAAGCTTTGGCAGGAAAATAATACACTTAAAAACTCAGCTCGTGGCTTTTGAACTAAACTCAACATGCCAAAAGACACATATGTCAGTCTACACTTTGTTGCACAAATCAATGCTAAAGTTTTCTAAAGCTCATTTCTGTGTTCAATGCGACCATAGCTTTGGAAATTCTTAGTTTTCAACATAGGCTTTGCCCAAGTGGCGGGATAATCGAATACGCACGCCTCCATTCACACGATACATTACCATCTTTTTTGCTTGCTGAACAGATATGATCCTTCCCTAATTTTGTTGGAAGCGTACAATAATGCAAAACAAGTGAACGTTTTTTTCACAAAATAATTTTGGCACAACGGTCTCGACTTACCCACCTTACAATATGTTCTCGGTCCCTGCTTTTAATGTCGGTTACGATTGGATTCAATCATACATTTACGGTATTTACAAAGTGAGAAGAACGCAAGTTCTGAATTAATGGTTCAATAATTTATATAATCCCCATACATTTGCAAAATACCAGCATACTTGCCCAAAACATCTATTTTTCACATAATCCCGAGTTAGCCACCAGTTTGCTTCGCTTTAATAGCAACCTTCTCGCATGAACCACGTATAGCGCATTAATGAGTAGTACAGACTCAATTTGTTTTGCAGCTTCTTTCTTCGCAATGGGATGCATACCAGAACCACCAATAATTTCAAAGAAATTCAAATTATAGAAATATAGCATTTTAGAAAGCATGGCTTTGTTATCAACGCTGCCGGCAGAATACGGCAGATGATGTTGTGAATTGTGGGATATTGTATTTATTCAAGTTCTGGATCATGGAAAACTTGTCGGGGAAAATTGAAGAATATCTCAAGGTCACATTAAGCATTTGTTCGTGACTATAGATGTCATATCGTTCGGTAAGGACTAATTATTCTGGTTATTATGGTGATCTACGCCATGATATAGGTTTAATTTCTAAACTTCCGCTCATGTGTCTGTCGAATTGTGGGCTCTACTGAACGTTGTCTTAAACACATGATGTTTGTCCTCCACTGGTTGCAACCTCTTGGACTATGGATGGTTCATATGTTTCTATTAAATACAAAGACGCTAATTTAAGGATGTTCACAGAAACATACAAATTGCGTTCTCGGTGTGAATCAGTCGATAGTCATGTAATGTATTACAAGATAAAAAAATATATTCTTCCTAGGTTACTAGTTGACATGGGATTATGATATTGTATCGTACCTAGTCACCTTATGGTGAACATGATTTTTTACTGGAGACATGAACTGTAATTATATTCAGTAAAGTATCTTCTGGAATTACGAGGTGAAAATGACAAGAGTGATGGAGCGCAAAAAATTGTTAAATGAACTTCTCCTTCATGCTTTCGACGGATACCGATAGGTTCAGAAACATTCATTCATGTGCTAAGTTTCTTAGATAGCAGACTTAATTTGTGGTTAAAGGTGCTCTCCCACTAAAACAAGTTCAGAAAGATTGAAACTGAATCCCCGTCTACTGCAAGATTTTTCGCCAGGTAGCATTAAGGAGTTGATGATACCACGATGTAGTTTTACCAGTGGAGAAAGTAATCTTTAATCATTTACTTCCAGGGGAAATTACCGACGGAAAGGCAGGAATCTCAGGAGTAGGAACCGGTGAAAGTGTAATTAGTGGTGCGAGTAATTTAGAAAACTAGTTTGAGATTATGTGTCACAATGCTTAAAGCCACATTTCTATGTGTTTCTTATCCTTACTTCTTCATTCAGGGCGCCTACTTCCTCTATGTAAATTTCTTTAGCAGAACGAACTCCAAAATAAATGAATGACAAAAGATAAAGCGAAGGTATTTAGTAGGTACTTTGAGTTGGACATAGGACAAATGTATAATGAAAAACTATGAGCATTTACAGAGTCTGAGAGACCGATCATTGTACCAAATATTTTGTGGTATATTTCCTTTTAACGCACAATTACTTTAATGTCAAGATGTCAACTGGAACTGGGCCTGAAGATGAGTTTGACATAGAACTTATAGGGTAACTTCATCTCTGATATATGCGTCGTAATTAGATACCTTATAATTGTTTATAAGGATTTTTAACTAAAGGATCATTAATTTAAAAAGAAGCTGCATGCTTTGCAAAAGAAGTAATACGCTTGGATATAGTCTTGAATTTCGTAAGGAAAGGTTCTGGTAGAATTCTACCTGAACAAAAGAAACGGTTTATCTCGTACAAAAAGTAGGTATTGCTAAGTCGAAATTCGACAGACACTTGCGTTTAAATCGGACGTATGTTAGAAATGAAGTTTTATGTGTATTATTTCTGAATATTGCAATCAAGGTCGAATATAATGACCCGACGACCCAAGAAGACATTGTTCATAAATGAGGTTGAAGTAATATCAGGGTGAACTGAGGTAGGCATACAAAATGTAAAAGAACAAGTGATTTTAACACGAAACATTTGGGTGCAACATCCAAAAGAAACCTCCGGTTGAACTTCGTGGTTATAGAAGTTGGTCGCGATTTAACTTGTTGATTGGGTTGCCCTTTGGAAAATTGTAAGGTTCTAAAGTAAACTCTTGTAAGAGCGAACAAGCTGCATCATAGAATTTTATCAATATTATTTCTTATTTTGGCGTTGTTTGTAAGAAATGGAATTCGCGAGTATATATGAGAATCATTTGGCTTGTGTCCTAACTGACCAACATGCATTGCTCTAAGGCAGCAGATGAGATTCATTGAAACTTAAAAAAGAACAGGTATAAGACTGAAATTATACCTATCTTCGGAAACCATAATAGAGAGACCTTAAAAAAGTCTCTTGTTTTTGGCACTAAGAATGTTGTGACAAACAATTTCGTTCAAAGTTATTTGAAATTGTGTCCCAAATTGTGATAAGAGTTGAGCCGGAATCACTAATGGCACGTGTACCAAAAAAGCCAATTTGGAAGAGTCCTGTGGGTAAATCTATGCTCTTGGAACAAGTGAAATAATGCTTGCTTTCGGGTATTAGTTCGTGTTCAATTTCTTTTTGTTCCGAAGACTTTGTATCTACAGGCAGCTTTTAAGATTAGCATGTCATTATTTAAATGTTCTAAATTGGTTGCTTTTTTTTTAACCATCGATGTTCTCATATTTTTCGGTTCTCTTGTCAGCCTTGAGATCAGTAAGTTTAAAGCCACCACTAACCGAAAATTGACCTCCAGCCCCGATTAATTGAATATCTATATTCTTGGTGGCTGTATTGAATATACGCGTTGGTGTTTCGACATCGCCGTCAAGGGGACCAAGTCCAGGCGCATATGTATCACCGAACCCCCACGCATAAACAACTCCATCATCAGTGACGGCAAAAGAATGGTGAGACCCTACACCAATTGCCTTGAACTTAAGTGTTCCATCGGCAATGCGCAACAATGTAGGAATTGGAACTGATCTAGGGTTACCATGCTGGTCTCTGAACGTATACTCTGGCAAGGAGTTCAGGGCGATTCCTACTTCTTTCATATCATACCGTCCCCAAGTAAAGATTTCTCCTTCTTTAGTCAAAGCTAATGAATGGTGCTCCCCACCCACAATCTTCACTATGTGTTTGTCCTTCAAAGCAGGAACTATAGTGGGTTTCAGGATAAGAGAACCGTCTTCAAGTTCCCCTTGATCATTTGTGATACCACATTGACCGTACTGGTTGAGACCCCAAGTGAGAACTTGTCCTTCTGAGTTAATTGCAAAACAATGGAAGTCTCCACTGGCAATGTATTTGATATCGTAGAGACCAAATGTATGGGGTTCTAAAGCAGCAAACTTATGTCTATCAAGAATCTTACGACCCAATTGAAACTGTTGTCCGTTTCCCCAGGCATACACAATTCCCTTGGCATCTAAGGCCAAGATGTGATCTTTTCCCGTGGCCAACTGAACTATGTTCTCTAAAGTTTGCATTCTGGTGGGATGAGCTTGAATCTTGACAGCTTTCGAGTAGCCCAATAACCCCTCATTGCTTCTGAAGGTTCCCCAGGTATACACCTCACCATTGTCATATAAAACTGCGCTGATATTATCGGTGGCTGCAACTTGTACAATTCGGTTGCTTGTTTGAGGTAAATTCTCAACTTTTCCCGGGGTTGATTCAGCTGCATTCAAGTCTCCGTCATCATCAGAGTCGTCTGCGTCATCCATTGACTTCAAGTTTTCCTTACCAGATGTGTCTCTACCCAAAACTTTGCTATCGTTGGTTCCCCAAGACCACAAAACATTATTGCTGTCCAAGGCGAGGACGTGCATACCTCCTACAGAAAAGTCAACAATTCCATCAGCTCCGAGATGTTCACTTGTTAAATATGGATTAAGTCTGGGGCGTTTGACTTCCTTAGTTCTAGCTTCTGGGCCGAGACCAAGTTCACACATCGAGCCAGTGCCCCATACAAAAACATCTAAAACTTGTCTTTTCTGGACTGGAGGTTCATTAATATTAGGAAGTCTGGCATATGAGTGGAGAATTGCAGATGAAGTTGATTTAAGCCTTTTAGCTCTTTGCCCCGAGGCAGGCGAAGCCGAGCGTTTCAGCGATCTTTTTAAAGCAACCATGGCATATGTTTGTTGCTCTCAGAAGACTCATCGAGAATTTCTAAAGTATTGGAGCATACTGCATACATTGATTCAGAAGAAATTTATTGAACTTGTATTAACTTTACTTATTTCATTAATTCTAGTTTGCTTTCTTGTGTATATATCTAGTTTAATGAATTTACCCCAGCATCAGCGTACCCCTTTTTCTTGTGGCTCCATTTGCTATTGGCTTCCACAATTTTCCGAGCCAAGTTTTGTACAAGATACGCAATTGATCCGATTGCTCTGATCAATGCAAGCAAAGCCACAAACCAGAGAATAAACACCAAATAATAATTCTTTGACGTGTCTCCGGGTTCATATACTTGTAACATTGTCATTATGAACACGAGATTTGCTAATAACCAGAACAAAACAACCTTGGTCCTAACATTTTTGGCATAATCCTCACCGTCAATAGTAGGAGGTTGACTGGTATTGGTTTTGATCTTCTGTCCAGATCTTTTCGCGCGTATGTTGTAGAGTGTGTCGAGATAGACTTCGTCAATGTTGTAATCAACAACCACTGCCTCGAATTCTCCCTCCTCGTTTTTCTCAATAAT
The DNA here is from genome assembly GCA_030583145.1 of Metschnikowia vanudenii. Taxonomy (NCBI): domain Eukaryota; kingdom Fungi; phylum Ascomycota; class Pichiomycetes; order Serinales; family Metschnikowiaceae; genus Metschnikowia; species Metschnikowia vanudenii. The sequence continues at coordinate 68,051 of JAJMHT010000093.1, forward strand.
GTACTGATTCGTTTTATCTTCCTTTGGGTTATTATCTCCCTTGGTTCCCCAAGACACATCATGCGTGTTACAAAATGCAAATATCTGTAAAGTGCATGTATAAGACGGAATCATCAAAAAGTATTGCACTGAGCATGTTATCATATGCCATGGATCCAAGTACAATATAGATGTCAATGTGTAAAGGCCATAGGTGGCCAATAACGACACCACGATGCTCACAAAGACGTGTTCCGAAGTTTCTCCGGTTCCAAACTTCTCGATTGTAGAAATGACAAAGTAAAAACCAACAATCAAAGCATATAACGCACATACTGTCAAAAGCGACATAAGTCCCTTGAAGATGTTTCTGGAAGCTTGGGGTCGATTTCCAATGGACGCCACAAACATTGAAGTCAAAACACAAATACAGAGGTAATTAAATAAAGTGAAAATCCAGAACCCACCTTTTCCTAGGCCCTTCTCCTCGATCAATGATCCTGTCAAGAAATAGAAAGTCAAGTAAAAGTTGCTTAACGAAAAGAAGGAAAACGCCAAGGTGAGTAGCTGATAAGTGAATTCAAAGCAAAACCAAAATTTCCTTGTGAAAGAATGGTCCGTCTGCCAAATTCTATTCGCATGGCGCAATGAATACAAAGCAGCGAAAAATGCACCGTTCATCCATCTACGTCTCTGAGATAAGAACTCGGGCACGGATTCCGGAACATCAGTTTCTCCAGTAGCTTGCTTTACAAACTTCAAAACCCAACTTTGGTTTCTCTTAGCAACAAGTTCCCAGCACAAGATTCTGTCTTCTGCTAAGTACATATTGGCTTCGAAAAAATTCGTTTTGCTGTTCTTTTCATGATGGCAAGTCAATAAGTCTTCACCTTTGAAGTATGCATGTAATGGCCCTGTTCCGTCCTCGTGGTTTTTCAATGCAATATACCTGTATGCCGAGAGAGCACCGGGCAAGACAGAAATGTACCCAAACACTGATTCTAAGGGCTTGTCTAAGATGTTTGACATTTTATACTCAAAATTTTGAGATGCAACAAGGGGATTCATCAAATTGACCCAACCTTTTCCTTTCATAGCAGTGATTTCTCCTGCAACACCGGCAACATTTGAATCTCTATCAAAGGCTTTCCACATGTTATAGATTGCATGATTATCGGGCTTGGTTCCAACGTCTAGTAGAACCACAACATTAGGGTCTAATGCGGGACAAAAGGCATTGAATAACCACCTGTGTGAATTGATTTTCTTTTGGTTCTTCTCCTTCAAGCAGAAAAGTACCTGTACGGGTGTTAAGCTCTTTTCGTCTCCCTTAAATTTAAGGTTTTCATCAATAGAAATCTGCGTCGTATACTCGAACAAATGAGCGTTCACTTTCTTGTTGTTGACGTAAGGTCTAGCCAAGTTATCTTGGTAGCATCCAGTCGCGTTAAGGAGTTGCAAGACTGAGTCGTTGACCTTGTTTCTTCCATCAGAAACAATAATGACCTGTACTTTCTTCCAAGCGTCCTTTCCCCAAATTGATGATTTCTTCCTTGAGCATAAGTGTGCAACATTCTTCATGATACCATGCATTGTTCTGGCAAAAGAAATCTCGTCTTCGTTATACATAGTCACACAGATAATTATTTCAGTTTCCCTACCATATTTTGCTGCACGGAGAGTGAATCCTTCTTTTACAAAGTCATCAGGTTCCGCAGTGCAAGCGGTATATGTCATGTTTGTGAATTCACCAAAAGGGGACTCTGTTCTAGTAAGAACTTTCCTCAACTCGTCAGGGATCCGATTCTCTAAAACCAAGTTTCCGGACTTTCCGTCAACAAGTCTTACTTTACGTTTCATTAACGTCTTTTCACGATTTGGAACATATCCCTTTGTTATGTTTTGCATCATATCTTGATCAAGCGAAGCTTTGAAGTAATCACTTTCTGGATTCGTGGATTCGTAAGACTCACTGGTGACAGCAGTGTTGATGTCGGAAAAGCTTTCCTTATCGTCATATTCTTTCTGATAAAGCTGATATGCATACTCACTATCGGTAGCCAGATTAAGAGTTTTTTCATCAAAGACTTCATTTTTAGTGGTCTTTGCCTCTGCTAATGCCTCTGGGGTAAAAATTGGTTGTGGAGGCTCCAATATTCTCTCGCTTCTGTGAGATTTTCCCGGAGAAGAGCTGACTCTGAAAGGATTTGATTCACTCTCTTCATATTCCAAGAATGGAGAAGGGCTTGAAGGATTATATCCGGATTCCTTCTTTCTTTTGGGACTCTCTTGTAAAGTGAAGTTAGCCCGAGGTGTTTTATCAGCCTCAAACATTAAAGGTGGAATGGATGCGCTTGATATTTTATTCACATTTTGCTTAGCATGGGTAGAACTCCTGGCAAAGATATTGGGTGATCTTCTTTGGTTGTGCATTCCTACCACAGATGATGGTATACCAACAAATACAGACTCATCGTCCGAGCTTGAACTTTCTTTGTTCAACTGATACAATCGTCTGGGAGAAGTTCGGTCGCTAGTGAAAGCGGCCATTGGTGCAGTAGGATTGCGTTGATCCAGAAAAGGATCATCACGATCACCCGAATAACTCATGAAGAATATCGTGAATGTTCTTGAAACTTAGGGTTTCAAGAACTTGATTACTAGTCCAATTCAGGATGCGCGCAGTATTGTTTTTATTGTTTGTTTATTTGTTTCCTAATTGAGCAATTGTCAATACGCACATTTGTCGAATGTACAGCTGTCCACTTCAGGAAGGTGTAATAAAGTATTCCAGGAATCGGGTAAAAATTAATAGTTTGAACTAATGAATTGAAGGATTTGGAGTAATTTGAGAATTTTGTTTTAAATATTTTCTGTTTCTTTTATAATTATTATGATTGTTATTGACAGTTAGAAAATTGGAAAGTTTGAGAAAGGTAAGCCAAAAGAAGGGAAAGTTTTAAATTGAATAACGATTGTCAAAGGCTAAAATATGTTACAGCTTTTCTTTTCGAGATACATAAAAGAATATAGACAATTATGTAAATGAATGACAAAATCTAAAGCACAAATGTAGCACCATAAATAACTATGATGAAAGTCGACTCTAAAATTTGCCATTTTATCTGTGGACTTGAGCTGCTTCATGGCGCCCACCCGCGTTTCGAAATAACCATATGAAGGAAGTATTGTTCTTTCGGCTGATTAGAAATTTGTACACCTAAGTCCATTTATTTGAACGTTAAATATTCTTACACTGGGTTCTTCAAAGTCTTTGCTACTCAGCTTTGTTCTGAAGTGCTAAAGAAAAAAGCAAACTAAATGTGCATATGTCACATAAATCTTTGCTGCCTGAGCAGGGTCCTGCTCCATCCACATCCTTCACTAAACCTCAGGATTTACTGACCCAGGTATCCAGTGTAGATTTTGCTACATTGAGCAAACAAAACACAAACTCATCTCGAGGATCAAGCTTAGCCACTAATACTTCAAATAAGCGATCTTTAAGCCGGTTCTTCAGCAGGAAAAAAACGTCCTTGGACACGTTCCGCCCTGACGACTCCAACCGTACGGATTTCGACATCCCCGATGAGCAAGAAATCGAAAGGCCACAGAAGCTCCGTGGTCACTTCAATGGCTCAGGATCACCGAGATCAATTACAAATTCAGAAAGAAAAATACCGAATAAACCAGATATGACTACCCAGACTGCAAGTCAGCACAGGCACATATTCGCAAGGGACACATCTGGACATTCTGTCATATCTGAAGGTGTATTAGCCAAGAAGGTGAGCTCCTCTCCGGCTTATCTTAATAACTTGTTCCACCGGCCACAGTCGGCTGCAGCCGAACACAAGAAAAGCGCAAGCATTGATAGCAGAGAGTCATATCAGGCAGGCCCCACGATATCTCTGAAAAGAAGCACAGTTCAACTATCATCGCAAAGCTCAAACTCATTTATTACGGACAGGGTAGTGGCTATGTCCTATAATTTTACTAATCCAGCAAATGGTGGCGGGAACGATGACCAACCCCACGAAAGTACATCCCTTCTTGATCTCCACCGTCGGTACATGGTATCGACCGACCTTTACATTCAAAGGCTTCATAAAGCTACACCAGAAGAAACTTTTTCTTCTTCGAATACACCTAGATACACAAAAGAGAAATTAAGAATAGGATTGGAGATTTACGATGAGCATTACACTAAAGCATTTTTGGAACTTTATGAAATTATTAAGCCCATCTTACTTCCCATGAAGCTAGGTTCTGGCTCCAAGGGGAACCTGCCTCCGCAGGTCGTTTTGAGTACTGAGCAGGTGGCATCATTTGTTGAAGAAAGGCTTTTTGGCGCAAGAAATGTTTTAAACAGTATGGACCAGGACGAAAGATTATCCAAAAAGCTTGAGAGTGGGTCCAGGGTTGAAGGTGGATCTTACAATTTTCTATCACCAGAAGGAACAGAAGATGAAATCAGTGAATTAGAATCCAAGGAATTCTTGTCCAAGATATCTCTGTTCTTCTTGAAATGCTGTCATACCTTGGTGGACAATTTTATGCGGAAGAAAGCTGGCGAATATCCTAGAATATCATTGGAGCTGACATCATTGGGTGTAGATGTCAAAATGGACGATAATCCATATAACTTCACGCGGTATTTGGAAAATTGGAATCTGATTGCTCAAGCTTGGAACTACTTTAATTCAAGAGTGAGATTCTATTTATTGCATATTTTTCTCCCCGCTGAACTCCATCTTGACTATCTTTCTTTTAAGGATTCAAGAACAGGAGAGTCTAGTCGGCCTATAAACCTTGAAAAAGAATTACTTCAAGCATTTCGTGACACATTCATTATTCCCCAGCTTCGCGAACGAATTGTGTTGCTTCCTTTGCAACAATCGGCGGAGTCATCAAGAAGTCCCGCGGTATTAAGAGAAAAGAATTTCTTCACTAACCAGAATAGCCCTACTGCTAGATCTTTGGCAAATTGCTTTGGGGTTTTATCATCTTATGCTACGAGGGATCTACTAAAACCGGATGACCTGCAACCTGATGATGCTTTGTTCAGTGAATTTATGCGTTGTGTGATCAACTAGTCATTCTACACCACCCTTTTGCCGAAGATAACTTCATTAAAGCCCGGACGTCATTTGTAAACCACCCTAAAAGTTCGTAGAATCGTCACGGAATTATATAATATCTGTATCATGTCACTTTCTGATCTGATAGACTTGATGTCATTATGTCGCATGCTGTGATGCATGCTGTGAGCCGGAACCTGGGAAAAGTGTAGCAAATCTATAATGGGTTTCATTGATTCATAGTGCGCCTACTATTTAGTAGTATAAACTGTAACGAAATTTTGATTAATAGATGATAAATGCCAGTTTGACCGCTTTGTAGTACACTGTCCCAGAGCTTCTCAGTTTGAGGAAATTTATTCCTTATCAGATATTTATTCCTTAAATTCAGAAATCCTGTAACTGTCCTTACTCAAGCAAAGGGATGTACTGGTCTGTCTCTGCAGAATCTGGAATCGGTGAAACACGGTTTTTTCTTGAGACCTTCAACAGCGCGATCCTCGCGTCAGTGCTTCTTGTAGTTCAGAAGCCATTATTTTCATTCTAAAATTTACGAAATGGTGTTGCCAGAGAATTTGAGACAGAACTTGACACCGGCAGAAATTCAGTATCTCTGTGAAAATGAAAATATTTCAATTCTTCCAAGATACTCTATGCCCAAAGTGAATCTCATAGCTGTATGTCTTCTCCTACAACTCTTTACCACCACTTAATAGTTTGATGGTCTATGACTGAATATATTACTGACATCTAGGGATCAGTTCCACCACTAAGAGGAATGAGAAGGATCGAGGTTCCGCTCTGGATCGCTCTTATTTTGAAGAGTCAAGGAAAGTGCAATATAATCATGCCCGAATGGCTAAATTTTGATCACTTGCTGGAAGCTTATGAACAAGAAAGAAAGTTTCCTCAGATGTTCTCCAAATTACCATGGAACTGGCTAGAGTTAGCGAAGATCATGCTCACTAAGGCATCGGATGATTTACAAGATTCTAGCACACAGTTGCGATCGATTATCCAGGACTTGAAAGAGTTGAGACAGCTGAAGTCCAAACGAGGCCTACGAGAATTAAACGAGTCAAACATCCAGCTCAATGGTCTCTCATTAATGGAAATAAATGAAATGAGGCCATTTATTTTGAGCGTGATGGGAAAATTAAGACAATTACATGAAAGCATTGCAACGGAATATGAGGATGAAGAAGGGTCGGAGCCCGAATAGATTTCGCACGTGACTTAGTATCTCACTAAATGCATCTTCGATAAACTTGGGTATATATCACGCTAACTATGAGTCAATTCACCAATAAGGGCAGACACTTCGTTTCCAATTTCCAGATTTCGGATCGTGTAACAAAATCAAAGAGAGACCTCATTCTCTCCATTCTTAGATCCACAACCACCAAAAGAGAGGCCAAAAACTTTTTAGAACGTTATCAAGATCAATTTGATTTCAAAGATACTTCTTTTCGTCAATCAATCCAACGTAGTCCGTTAGGATCCCGGAACCAAGTTGAGATTGAGAGGTTTCTTAGAGGAATCAGCCCCACCGTCCAAGCAAAAAATAATGGCGTCAGTACAATTCTGGCAGCTCCTTTGAGAATCGCCTTGTTCAAGATATCCATGTCAAGTGTTTCTTCAGAGTATTTCAGTGGCATTGCTGAATCATTGAATAGACTTGTACAATTAGGAGTTTCGCCAGTCATAGTGTGTGGCCAAGAGGATATCTCTAATCATAGCTTTAAGCTGATTTCGTCATTTCTTAACGAGCAAGCAGAAAAGTTACTGCAATGTTTACTGAATAGGGCAAAAAATGGTCTCGAGTCCATGCAAACCAACTTGACAAGACTTTTATTCATTGAGAAAGAACACAGAATATCAGTAGACTTGTTGGAACAAATCTTAATTCCGTTGTACCAGGGAATCATCCCGATAGTGCTCCCGGCAATTTACAATTTAGAGGATGGAACGCAAAGATTTACTGAACCAAGGGATGCATTGTTTCACTTGTGCTCTAAATTACTGGACATACTGGATATTTTGACTATCGAGAAAATAGTTTTCATCGATTCCCTTGGAGGAATTCCTTCAATCGAGAGAAATCAAACAAGCCATGTTTTCATTAATCTCTCGCAAGAGTTCTCAGACATAATCTCGGAATTGTACATTGGTCATTTGTCTCCCAAGAAGCGTGATTCACATATCTCTAACCTAGAATCCATGAACAAAATCTTGGGTCTTATTTCTGATAAGACTGGCTCAAATAATACTACAGGAATAATCACAACGCCCTCCGTTATGTCCGTGAATGATGATCAACTTAACCCAGTGGTATACAACGTCTTAACTGATAGGCCCATTATTTCATCATCTCTTCCATCATCACTTCAGAGTACGCCTCAATTGTCAACTTCTATAATAAAGAAGGGTTTCGAGGTCACTGTAATTGATAAAGATTCATACAATGGGCACTTCGGGTTCCTGAATTTGGTCAAAGATAAGTTAGTCGATAAGGACAAATTAACCTACTTAATCAATGACTCCTTCGGCAGAGAGCTCAAGGTCAAAGAATACTTGAACCGAATCGAAGATTCTCTTGCCACGATAATAATAGTTGGGGACTATGAAGGTGCGGCCATAATTACTTGGGAATACTTGAGTAATGGACACAAAATTGCATACTTAGACAAATTCGCAATTGCCAAGCGTAATCAGGGTTTACCAGGTTTGGCTGACATAATTTTCAAGCTCATAACCCAGTCGCATCAAGCGGAATTGCTTTGGAGATCGAGAGCAAATAACCCGGTGAACAAGTGGTACTTTGAAAGGTGTAGAGGTTCTGTGAACGTTCCACGCTCTCCATGGAAGTTCTTCTACACGGGTGATACATATGACCGTCGCATGGGTACCAAGATTGACGGGACCCAAGAAAGTGGAATTGATATAACAGAGAAACTTCAGCTCTACTCCAAATTGATCGAAAGCCTTCAACCTTCATTTAAGTGAGAATGTATAGACTGACACATTACTTGAAGGCGTAACTTTATCACGTGAGCAGATTCGCAGGTGGTCCCACATCTCACTTCGGACTAGTGAGGAACATTTAGGATCGAAAAGCTTGTAGAAGAGCTTTTTTCTCTTCTCTTCTTCCCGTTTTCTTTTTAAAGGCTAATGCTCAAGAACGGCACAAGGCTGGAATTATCCACTGAAACAACTCAATTAAACCCATCACCAACATTATGTTTCTACCATGAGTTGGACCCCTGGCAACAGGATAACCATTACATTCGGTCAGCGTACGTTAAGGAAACTTCAAGCTATGCAAAATCTTTGAAATCGTTGACATACTTGCACAATGAATCAGTAAATATCTATTCGCATCTAGTGCCCGCAGTTTTTACAACAATTTCAATCATTTCTTACTTCGTGAGTCTGCTACAGGATCACAACAATCCGGCGTGGGTCAGACTAAACTTTTTGCAATTTGGGTTTGGGGCTAGCGTGTGTCTTTCGCTGTCGGCTATTTTTCATCTTTTCAAATCACACTCCCCCCAGGTTTGTGGATTTGGTAATCAGTGTGATTATTTTGGTATTGTCGTTATGATCACTTGTTCTTTAATCTCTATAATAGTGTTTGCTTTTGATGATCTTCCCCAATGGAAAAATTCCTTTATCGGAATGTTCATCACTTTCGCTGCGATTTGTACGAAAGTGACTTTTGACAAAAAGTTTGCAACCCCACAATACCGGCCATTTAGATCATTGATGTTCATTTTATTTGGCCTTTCTGGTCTCATACCAGTGGTCACAGCGTCCTACCTTTTTGGACCAACGGGTGCGTCGGATCGATCTAGTGCGAAATGGTTGATCCTCGAAGGTCTTTTTTATATTTCAGGGGCTATTTTGTATGCAGCCAGATTTCCAGAAAGGTTGTATCATAAAGAAGAACACGATCACGAGAAGATTTCCGGAAAATTCGATCTCTTTGGTCACCTGCACCAAATATTTCACTTTATGGTGGTGATAGCAGCGCTTTGTCACTTTAAAGCACTCTTAAATTGCTACTTTCAGTGGCAATTGCGAAATTTACCAGCGATGGCTCAAAGCCCAACGGCTTAGATACCCTTTTCAGTTTTTATTTACTGATTCAATATATGGCAGGCTTTCTATAGACTTTATTTAGAAAATGTTTTCGTTGGATTTTTCGGTTAAAAAATAATTCCTATTTGAGTCATCATATGAGAATCAACGCAAGAAGTTTAAACAAATCGAATTACTGTACGCAACTACTCACCGAGCCACCCACTCACCGGGCCACCCAGACGCGACACGCGTTTTGTTTTTCGAACAACAAGTTTAAAAGCTCATTTTCATGCCATTAATGCCCTAATTAATGTCAGATGATTTAGGAGATGAATAACCTCTCATTAATTTATGAATTGAAGAAAAAAAGAGGGAAAAAAATCTATCGTGCCGTGATCTAGCAAAGCGTTTTCATGTGGCCACAGCACGCTTCAGGCTCGCTTGAATGGACGACAAAGCAAGCAAGAAGCGTGCACAAACAGTCAGTTAATGACGCCAATTGGGGAGCAATCGTTGAAGAAATGGATACTCTACCCTCACTGTGTGGGTGTACCTCCACAGCATCCGTTAGTTCGAATAATGGCAAATCAGATCCTCGCAGCCCGCGGAATGAGGCCACCACCGACAATCGGAAATATTTGGCCATCAAGATATTGAAAGCGGACCCCTGAACTTACGAGTAAGCTTTCTAGGCCCCGTGACTGTATCCCTGCTTATTGGGAGGCACCAGAAAGATTCCAGGATTGGTTTGATCGGGTAGAAAACACGATCATAGAATTCGGAATTGACGAACACGATGTTTACAACGTGGACGAGACTGGTTTTGCCAAGGGAATTTTATCA
>JAJMHT010000094.1:0-76596 GCA_030583145.1 Metschnikowia vanudenii
TCTTGATTCAATTCCACATTTGTTAGGATCTTGAAGATAATTTTCTCCAGCTTTTTCGTCTGAAGGAACAGCTGGGCCGCTTTGTATTGAGTCTTTCCCGGAGGAACCTCCCGCGAGTCCGCCAAAAGCTGTTGCACAAATTCTGGCTCATTTTTTCGCAAATATCCCATGAACGCAATATACTCATGTCCGTCTCCCTCTTTGCAATGAGAAGAAAGTTTCCAACAAGCCTGTGTGGCGTAATGGTTAGCGCATTTGACTTCTAATCAAAAGATTCCGGGTTCGAGTCCCGGCATGGGTTCTTTAAGCGGCTTTAGCTCAGTTGGGAGAGCGTCAGACTGAAGATCTGAAGGTCCTGTGTTCGATCCACAGAAATCGCATTTATTTTTTTGGTTTTGAAAACTCCCTCTTTTTGTTTGTTTAATGTCATAACATTGCAATTGACTTTTAATGTGCTATTTCTTTCGTGTCTTGAAGACTTTAAATTGTTGTGCATTGAACAATTGCAGATCGTCACTGACGAACAGAGGGATGAAATACGCAAATATGACGGTATTTCAGAAAGGCACTTAGCATTCTAATTCTAATTCATTTTTAGTATTAATACAAATATGGTTGCCGTTTTACTTCGCTACAACTCCACGTATTTCTTTACTGAGACAAGGCCACGGTCCCGGTTCGCCCAACTCACATAATTTGGGCTGTAGTGTAGAAGCTCTTCATAAGCAGGAATCGAGAATTCAGCTTCTGAATTCAGCTCAGGTCCTGGTGAGAAATATTCCAACTCACTCCAGTAGCACTCTACTGCCACGCCCAATTTTTTGACATCAATTTTCAGAATTTCACTATCAAGGGAATTCTCTGCAACTTCCGGAACCCATTGGAAACCCAAATGATAAGGCTTATCCCAATCGAGCTTATTCAACTGAAGCTGATTGATCCCTTCGAAATCTTTGAAGACATAATTTCCATTTGAGTCCTTAGAGAAGCTCTGTGCAATACCTGCTTTATTGTAAGCCGTGTCGTTGCTGGGATTCCTATCAGTGTAAACAGTTACGCTCTTCACTGGTGAATGCATTGGTTGGATGTTCTTTCCACTCATAATTTTCACCAATGACTCAGATGCCTTGAAGTCGACTTTGCAGTTTCTGTTTTTTGGTACATTGATTTTAATTTCACCCGTGAGCATACCAAATGGTGCATCTGAATTTGATGATGAGTTCTTCAAAATATCAATTGTGAGGAGCTCTTCAGGCAGTTTGAACTCAGGCACTACTGTTGGGTGTAAAGAGGAGTTCCACGAGTAAATCAGCATCCCGTCGCCGACAGAAATAGTATTTATCTCGCTGTTGTTGCTCTTAACAGATGGCAAATCCTTGAGAATTGATTCCACCAATGACATCAGGCGTCCACTTACCGTAATCTCATTGGTTGGTGGATTTGAATTCAAATTGATTGTTTCAAGGAATCGCAATTTCAATGGGTTTGATTGATCAAATGGTGACTTGATACCGATAGTAATGATACCATGGCAAAGCACAACAATTAAGACCAACACCATTATCTTATTAACTTTGAAAATGAAAGGTAAAAAAGGGATCGACCAAACCACGGCGAACGTTTTCAAGAATTTGTAAATCATATCTTGAGCGGCAAGGGATTCTTGAATTGACTTATTGATACCATCCAACGCCAAAAACCCAGAGTTATAGATGAGATAAGATGAAACAGGTGCAATGATCATAAACTGGATAAACCAGTCGTAAGAAAACGATTTTTCTTGATGTGAGTCGCATTCTTTGGCGAATTCGGAATTTAACGATAACGAAGAAGACTCGGCGTATGACTCGGCATCATTCAGGCCATACTGATGTTGGGCGTCAGTGTTCAAGAGAGGCTGGTGGTCACCACGGTCATTAACAAAAGTCTTTTTTGAGGACTTCTTGAAACTCCAGCCCACCAAGCCAAGAATAGCAGCAAACGAATGAAGCAAGAAAAGAACTGGAATAAAGAGCTCGCCTGTATGATCATCGCCAATTCTATTTTTAGAAAGTTTGACTGTTGACCAAAGCAAAGCCACCCAGCAAAGAAAACTTGACTCAAGGATGACAATGAGCTTTTCGTCGTGTTGGTGGCCCTTGAAAGTTCTAAGAAGAACATTGAGCCCATTCAAGAAAGCATAGTTCAACAACAAAAACGAAGAAAATAAAGTTGCAACAAGACTGTTAACTGAGTTGTTTGCTAAGAAGACATTATTGGGAATGACGAAGACATCGAAGGAAAAGCTCAAGATTGTCACGGAAAGGACAAAAGACAACGGGAATTTAACCACATTGACAAAGTTAAAATTCCACGCTTTGTGGCCATTGAAAATGACGAGGAGGAAAAGAAGAGACAAAATTGGAATCGTGATAAGCAACACGACGTTTATAACCACAATATTGGAGATTGGAACAGCAAAGAAGAAGTTCATGAACGAAGTGTAGGCGGAAAAGTCGGTCAGTTTGACTACTTGAGTGTCGCCATCCAAGTCGATCTCACCCTCAACAATATGAGCAGTAAAGTCCAAAACAGAGGACAACATGTGCCATAATGACTTCACGTTGATGTTTTTAATGTTGTCGCCTCCTGTGTGGTAAAGATCCCTGGGTTTGTAGAAGGCCAAGTCCAAGCCTCTTATTCCACCCTTGTCCTTGTAAACTGCGTAGTCGGTCTCACTGTGGATGAGCCGGTTGTTGAAGCCCTGTTGGAAAATTGACGTAGCATATGGGTAACGCACGGAAGAAAAGTGCTTAACGATACCATAATCTGTTCCTCTGAATAAAATGGCCTTCCCGCCTGCGCCAGTGCCCTCCAAATTCAAGAAGTATTTAATCTGAGAGAACCAAGGGTGTTTAATGAATGACTGAGCACCGTAAAGCCCGAATTCTTCGTTATTATTGAAGTTAATGATGATAGTACGCTTAGGCTGCGGGATCTTACCCGATGCATAGTACTTCAAAAGACCCAACATCGATGCAACACCCATTCCATCATCAGTAATACCAAAAGAAGATGGCACCGAATCAAAGTGGGAGCTCAATAAAAGAGCAGGCAAACTGTCATCAGTTCCATTGATGCGCACCAATAGATTGTTGCTCTCGTAATAAGAAACGGAGTCATAACCAAGGTATTTCACGGCAAACATTATGTTGTTGGTATAGTTGAGGTCATTATCATATTCTATGAACTCAGAGTGGTCAATAAGACTCAAAATTTCCTTTTCCAAAAAGTCATGGACCTTATCGTTATTTTTGGATGTATAAGTGTGCTCATGGGCTCCAATTGATTGGAGTGCAGACCAGGAGTAATCCAAAACAGAGGTCTCAAACGTGTCTGAAGGCAATTCGACAGAATATTCAAGTGAATTGTCTATTGCCGAAAGAATGAGCGTGACGAGCAACGTAGCAAATACCAAAATGGTTAACGAGGTCTTCCTATACCCAAATAAGGAGCGCACACCACGCACAAACCAATTGGGCTGGCGTGCAGCAGATGAGTCCAGGGTCAAGTGATTGCGGAATTGAGGCGAGTTGGAATCACCTGTTTCCCGGGGAGAACCGGGTGCACTATTTGAGGACATTTACTTAAAAGAGGGATTGATGTGTGTGCTTAATTAAGGCAACGCAATTAGTGAGATGACCGCGAGGGTGGAGGAATAGTATTGCATGGGAGGAAGTGAGCCAATCCGCTGCGAAGCTTATCTACAGATCTACGAAGCAATGAGGCTTAGTGCGAGAGTCGGCTCATTGCTCAAGACCCTAGAAAGAATCTTTCGAAGTTGCAAGAACAAGCGTTTTCTAGCAAAAGGCTCCAAATCTAACCGAAGATAATATGATACAGCAGATCATACACGGTCTGTGCCTGGTGATCGAGACGGTGTTTTGTGCCACGATCCCGGTTGCTGTGAAAGATACCTTGGAAAACTGGGCCGGCTTAACATCCGTGCACCAGGCTGAGAGCCCAGGCCTTGTTCGTAATGACGCCTGCTATGGAGAAAAAGTCATGGAGAAACTTGACATTCCATACTCTTCATCAATGACTTTCGCTCCTTTGAAGAATGATCTCATTTTGAGAGCTGCTAAAGGTGAAAAGGTCGAAAGACCTCCAGTTTGGATCATGGTATGTTAATCATTCTTTTTCGCTTTACTATCGACTGCTGGTGCCTTCCACTCCACTGCAGGTTATCCCAGTGCCTCAGTAATACTAACAAAATTAGAGACAAGCCGGCAGATACTTACCCGAGTACCACAAAGTCAAAGCTGGGCGTGACTTCTTTGAAACATGCAGAGATGCGGAGATCGCTGCAGAGATCACCATCCAACCCGTTGACCATTACGATGGCTTGATTGATGCTGCTATCATTTTCAGTGATATCTTGGTCATCCCTCAAGCTATGGGTTTTGAGATCGAGATGGTTGAAGGTAAAGGACCTGTCTTTGTAGATCCCTTGAGAACACAAGACGACCTTAAGCGTGTGGTTATGAAACCTGACATCTTAAAGGAGTTGGACTGGGCTTTCAAGGCCATTACACTTACCAGAACAAAGTTGAATGGACGTGTTCCTCTCTTAGGATTCTGTGGAGCCCCATGGACATTGTTGGTTTACATGACTGAAGGCCAAGGCTCTAAAATGTTCAGATTTGCCAAGCAATGGATCTATGAGTTTGCAAAAGACTCACATTCTTTGTTGCAGGCAATTACAGATGCTTGTATCGAGTTCTTGGCCCAGCAAGTTGTGGCTGGTGCTCAAATGTTGCAGGTATTTGAATCATGGGCGGGTGAATTGGGACCACATGAATTCAACGAGTTCTGTTTGCCTTACTTGCGTCAAATTGCCCAAAAGTTGCCTTCCAGATTGAAGGAATTGGGTGTTACCGAAAAAATCCCTCTTACTGTGTTTGCTAAGGGCGCATGGTATGCTTTGGACGACTTATGTGATTCTGGATATGATACTGTCTCCCTTGACTGGTTGTACAAGCCCGAAGATGCTGTAAAGGTTGCCAATGGCCGTAGAATCACCTTGCAAGGAAACTTGGATCCAGGTATCATGTACGGATCCGACGAAGTCATCTCCCAAAAAGTGGAACAAATGATCAAGGGCTTTGGGGGCGGAAAGCAAAACTATATCATCAATTTTGGCCACGGCACTCACCCATTCATGAAGCCAGAGAAGGTTGGACATTTCTTGAAAGAATGCCACCGGTTCGGGTCCCAATGATTTACAGAAGATTATGTTCAAAAATAAATTGTATATATAGAGAGTAATTTCATAGTTCTTACGTTTTAATTAATTGACACGTTTTTTTTACCTGTATTATGTACTCGTTCTTAATTTTGGTACAGTGACAAGCGCACTTGCATCATTACGGTCGATGAATGCGAGACTTCCTCTTCCACCAGAAACTCCATAAAACACTTTTCTAGTCGGTCGGTCTTCGAATTAGTTATAATTCCATATTTAAAATTACTCGAAATCCCTCAAAATAAGTTTGAATCTGTTTCCAAATTATGCAAGCTATTTCTAAAAAAGAAAAAATTACATAACGGGCGGTATATTTTTCTAAATGGACATGATAAAGTGGAAAAAACAAAAAACAAAGTTATATTATGCAAAATAATTTTTACAATCAGTTTTTTCTAAGGATGAAAGAAGAAAGTAAACCATTCTCTTTTGTAACTTCTCTATCACGAAAAATAAAATGAGTATTATCATCTATTTGTTTCGACGAAGCTGGTGGCAAAACTTCAAGACAACTAAGAGCTGCGCGATTCATAGATCTAGCCATGTTGGGCATCCAAATTATACCTGAAGCTTTCAAATTGTTTCTAGAAAGGACAATTTTTAGCTTTTAGGGTAAGAGAGCTTTTGTGTTGCTCTGTATGATGTTTCCCATACTTCTTCCTTAGCACTGTTTTTGTTTAATTGAATTTTGAGGCACTTTGGGACACATTTTGTTTGCGCCAGTACTGCGCATTACGGCGAGACACGAGAATGAGCATTTGGACTCATATTTCAGAACATCAATTTTTCTCCATTATTTACATACTGGCGATATGAGTAAAGACGAGCATTACGTCTTTGAGCTTGAGAATGAGCTTTTGGACTCTTTACAGCTCTTGCACTTTGATGAATCATTATCTGTTGTTGACGTGAACCATTCCAAAGGATTGGAGCCCGTTGTCGGGGCCCAGGTGACGAAGGTGAAAAACCTAACCGAATGCTCGTCATGTCATTTGGATTTTGACAATGGACTACCTCAAAAGGAGAGAAACACTCATTACAAATCGGACTTGCATCGTCTCAACTTAAAACGTTCTCTCAATGGGTTGGGCCCGTTAACAGAGGCAGAATTCGAAGAGTTTCTAGAAACCCAATCAATGGAAAGTATATCCGGATCAGAAGATTCAGAATCCGATTCAGACGCCGAATCTGAACTGGACAGACTCCCGACTGTCTTTGAAAGACTATCGACTGCCGACAAGGAGAATGAGAATACCGAAGAACGTCATGCGAGTCATATGAACACACACTCTCCCTTCGTAATGCTAAAGTCATCTAAGTTGGAGAGTCTGAAAGGGTTTGGTGCTTACAAAGCAATCTTTGACGATGATACTTTGAGCAGCGGTGATGTTGTGGGCGCATTGAGAGAGTTCAATTCGGAAAAGTCAAAACGAGGATTATCGGTTCTTCTAATGATTGGTGGCGGTCACTTTGCCGGAGCTGTGGTATCTCACCAACGCGCTAACACAAAGGGAAATGCTAAAAATCACAAGGAATCACTTCAAGCACAAAAGGTCACGGTTATAGAACTGAAAACCTTCCATCGTTATACCACTAGACGGAAGCAAGGTGGTTCTCAAAGTGCTTCCGATAATGCTCGAGGCAAGGCCAACTCGGCGGGGTCCAGCATACGTAGGTATAACGAGCAAGCTTTGAAAAAAGACGTTCATGATTTGCTCGTCTCATGGAAATCGTATTTGTCACAAGCGGAGCATATTTTCATCAGAGCCAATGGAGCTGATAGCAGGAAAACCTTGATGGGATATGAAGGCAGCATGATCAAGCAGGAAGACACCAGAGTAAAAACTTTCCCATTCACAACGAAAAGAGCCACCCTCGGCGAAGTAAAGAATTCCTGGGTAAAACTTACATACCTTAATGTGGTAGAGTTGCCTAAGGCAAAGAAGGTCGCCGAAAAACCCGCAAAGGAAGAAAAGAAGTCTAAAACTCCGGAGGTGGTCACAGAGTCTGAAACAGATAAACATACAAGAGAGATCGTGGGACTTTTGAAAAAATCCAAAGCACCACTTTTGGTCAATTACATGAAGAGTAATGGCTTAGATGTAAACTTCCGACTCACACCAGAAAGTCAATACGCACACTCACCCACGCCTCTTCATTACGCATCGTGGCAAGGACTTCATCATATGGTGAAAGTTCTTTTGACGAATATGAAGGCCGATCCTACAATCTTCAATGTGAACGGAAAAACTGCATTTCAGATCGGCAATAATAAAGAGGCCAAAAGTATGTTTCAAATTTGCAGACACAGTTTGGGCGAAGACTACTGTGATTGGGAAAAGGCCAAGGTAGGCCCACCTAAAACTAGAGAACAGGTTGATGCTGATAATGCCAAAGAAAAAGAAACACAACAGGCTGAAAGCAGAAGATTAATTGAAGAGGAACTCGCAAAAAAGACTGAATTGGAGTTGAAAAAACCAACCGTACAATCCAGTGGCAGGGTTGGCGGAGGAAAGGTCTTCTCGTCTGTATCCGAAACAAGCGGGTTGACCGACCAACAAAAAATGAGGCTAATGCGGGAGCAGCGAGCACGAGCGGCGGAGGCAAGAATGAAGAGAGGTGGCCAGTAAGACTTGTAGAAGGGCTAGTTTAGGGGACCAGCTCCCAAAACGGCTCGGCACTTTCGGGTTTTAATTTAAGTGTGGTACTCGTGGGGGGCGATGAATTAAAGTACGAGGGCATTGCCCTCTAAATTATCAAATATTCGCGCAGGTGTATTAACAATTAAGCGTTAGCAATTTCTAGATATGCTTTTCTTAGAGAGCATAAATGAAATAATTTACTGTCCATACTAGTTGAAAATGAACACAAGATTATGAAGCTAAATAAAGAAGAATAAGAAAGGCTGGCAAATGCTCCTTCATCATATTTATGTAATCTAGCCAAATTGTCGAGCGAGAAGAAGTTAGAAAGACTCTTCTCATCGCTTATCGATGTTTTACTATGTAGCATAAATATCGGCCGAGAAATGTTAATAAATATAAAATTGGCGGTCATCCCCGAAAAGCAGTGACACGGCAATTTACCTAAAACGGATAAGCTCCGTCTCCGGATGCTAGTGCGTTTTCGCACTCTGGGGTTTCTGCCTTGCTAGTTGTGGTTGGAGGTAATTTACGACGCAGCTCGTAATCCAAAAAAAAGAACCCTCGATTTCTCGGGGTTGATGCATTCAATAATATTTGAATTGAATACATAAATATTTATGAAATTTGCAGAAAAAGACCAGGAAAAAATATTAGCTGGTAGGTGTATCATATTTCCATCCTTTTCCGCTTCCTTCTTGCATGCAAAAACAGGTCGACTTTGAATAGATCATTCGGAAATCATTCTTCGATCCCGATGGCAAGACCATGTCAAAATGCGCACGTCCTGCAGCCGTGCAGGCTACCCACCTTGGGATGTTGTTAAACACGGAAACGGGAAGAATATCCTTCTGAAAAAATGAAACTAAACGGATGCTCGGCATGTGTGCCTACAAATTGCCACCTATATAAAGAATGAAATTTCCCTGCTAAAATGAATTTCCAATCAACTATTTCCAATCTTTTGTATCAACGTTCAAAAAACATTTTACTATAGATAACAATGTCGGAAAGCCATTCCACATCCTCTGCAAATGCCCCATTGGCTCTAGAGCCTACTCAAGATGAGTCGAAGAAGTTCTTTGAGTCCGATGCTGGAGACGGAACCAAAAGAGAAGACTTCTACTTGACTGGAGTCACTTTGATTATGTGTGTTATTTCACTTTTCCTATGTATGTTCTTGTTCGCATTGGACCAGCTTATTGTGGCTACGCTTTTGTCGACTGTCGGTAACAAGTTCAATGCTGTGAACCAGATCGGCTGGCTTACGTCGGGATTTCTCATCAGTATGACTGTTCTTGTTCTTGTGTGGGGTAAAATTGCCATTATATTTGGCAGAAAAACATCCATGATCGCCTCGGTTGTTCTTTTTGAAGCTGGTTCCTTGATGTGCGCCTTGTCGAATAGTATGAACGTGCTTATTGGCGGAAGAGTTCTTGCCGGTGTTGGAGGAGGAGGAATCCAGACACTAGTTTTCATCATCATTACAGAAATCTTTCCAATCCACAGGAGACCTTTGGGCATGGCTTTGCTTGGCTGTACGTTTGCCGTTGCTTCTGTTGTTGGTCCATTAATTGGCGGTGCTTTCACTTCCAATGTCTCTTGGAGATGGTGTTTCTACATCAACTTACCAATTGGTGCAGTTGCTTTGACTGCATTTGTATTCGCTTTCAAGGTCCCCAAAACAAAAAGGAAGGTCACCGAAAAATTATCCTTGATTGATTACCCAGGCGTATTCTTGATTGCTTCGGGCTTAGTTTTGGTGCTTTTAGCATTAACCTTTGGAGCAGATGGCCTGCACTCTTGGGATTCTGCTGCGGTGATCTGCTGCTTTGTTCTTGGAGGTCTTTTGGTCATTGCTTTTGGCGTCTGGAACTTTGGATTCTCGAAAAACCCTCTCATTCCTGCTGATGTTGTGATGTCATTTCCAACATTAGCAGCCTCAATTGAGATGTTCGGAACTTTCGGCTACTTTATTGGCAGTGTCTTGTACTTGTCCATATATTTCCAGGTCATTCATGATGCTTCTGCTTGGCAGTCTGGGGTACATTTATTACCCCTCATCATTTCGGTGGTTATATTCTCCATCCTGTCTGGAATCTTTGTGAAAAAGACTACATTTGTCAAGCCTGTCGCTATCTTTGGTGTAATTATCGGCTTTATTGGCTGTGGATTGATAACTTTACTCGAAGTGGACTCCAGTTCTTCAATGAAAATTGGCTTGTTGATTTGCAGCGGCGTAGGCGTTGGAACCCAGATGCAATCTGCCATAATGGCTGGCCAAATAACTGCTCCAAAGACCCCGGGAGGTGTAATCATGGCCACCACCTTGATCAACTTCTTGCGTTCATTTGGCGGGGCTCTTTCTGGAGCTCTCGCAGATGCTGTATTTGGAGCCTCTTTCCACAATAACTTTGGTGCCGCATTAAAGTCTCAACCGCAGTCGGTGATATCAGAACTCTCACACTATGACTTAAAGACAATCTCTGCCTCCTCTGGAATAATTCAACAGATGACACCCGAGACGAAAGCGTTTGTCAAGCAACAGATCATGAATGCTATTAGAAATGTGTTCTACATGAACTTTGGGTTTGCAGCCTTTTCGGTTTTTGGTGCAATTTTCTTGACCAATAAGAGATTGCCTAGGGCAACCAATCAAGTCAGAGATGAACCGAAGAATGAAGTCAACGGCGAGTCATTGTCACAGTCAAACCATGAGACAGAGTCGACAATTGGAGATGCTGAATCATCCTCGAAAGAAGATGAAATCACATCAAAGGTTCCGGCATAGGGAAAGCTCTAGTGGTTTAAATACTCTTTCCTTAAATAATTTTGTGTTTTCTAAATGATTATTACTGTTTATATAAATCCCGTCTATTAATTATTAAATCCAATCTAACCACTTTCTAATTTCCAAATATTTGGTTTTTCAAAATGTAGACTTATTTCGAGCGTCTTTGACCTTTCTGATGAGTGAATATGTAAGTGATGTCACCCTGTGCTTTGGGTATCAATGAGTCGAGAACTTCATCACCTGTATTCATTGAAGTTTGGAACTTCTTAGGATCAAAATGTCTATAATGAGACAAGGCCGATCTAATCGTTTGTTTTTTGGAAGAACTTGACTGGTCCAATTCTTTGTACTCCAATGCACTCATGTATCCGGACGAAGAGGTTCGTTGTGCTGGTAAAAATTCACCATGAGCCAGTGATTGCGCTTGTACACCAGGGACTGAAGCATCATCACATAATGTGACCGCCTTAGATAAATCAATTTCTTCACCTAAACCCAAACATTCGCAGTCAATGAGATCGTGAGTGTTACAAGTGGATTCAACCACAGTAAACAAGTCGCGTAGATCTTCGTAGTCAAAAACATTCAGGGTAGATTCCAAATTGTCATCCAAAAACATGTCACTTAGGTTATTTTTCATGAGTTGACGTTGAAAAATCTTCTCGTCTATCGAGCCCGTAGTAAATAGCCGGTAAATGAACACAGGCTTCTGTTGGCCATCTCGATGGATCCGAGCCATAGCTTGTAAATCGACCAGCGGGTTCCAATCATTATCGAATAAGATCAACCTCGAGGCACCGATGAGGTTTAGCCCCACTCCTCCTGCCTTCGCAGACAAAAGAAAAACTTCATATTTTTTGAGTTTGTTGAAGGAAGTCACAAGAGCGTCTCTTGTAGCCAGAGGCGTCGAGCCGTCCAATCGAGCATACAGAAAATTTAACTTCAGGAGCACCCGTTCCAATAAATCGAGGGTTTGTGTGTAGTTGGACACCAAAACAACATTCTCACCCAAACTCCTGAATTGCAATAACAAGGGAATGGCAATATTCATCTTACTTCCAGTAGTTCTAGCCGATAATGCAGAAGGTTCGAGTTCTGAGGGAACTATGGTATTTTTTGTGACCAAAGACTTATAGAATGTATCTTCTGCCAAAAGGGACGGGGAATTACATATTTTTCGAAGAAGGTTGATGGTGGGCAATACTTCCCGAGTGCCCGAGCTAACAAGAGAATTGAAGCCCATAGATTCAATCACAAACTGAAACAACTTTTGCTGAAGATTTGTGGGAGGGCAAAATAGAAGAACATCCGTTTTCACCGTCAAATAGTCTTCAATTACCATCTTCGTTCTCCTAATGGTGAAAGTTTTTGTGATTTCAATCAATAAAGAAGATTTTTCTTTTCCCTGTTGGACGATAGAGGCATCATAGCAATTGACATCCCTTGCCCTTAAAATTGGCCTGAGAAATTCTTTTTGAAATTCAGGCATTGTGCCCAAGAGTCCCGGGTTTATGAAGTTTGCTATGTTATAAAATTCATTAAGATCATTCTGGATTGGGGTTCCCGTGAGTACAAGTCTTCTTTTGACAGGCAAACCATTAAGAAACTTAAGCACTTTGTTAGTCGAGCTTTTGAGTCTGTGACCTTCATCACAAACTAAGAGGTCAGTGGTTACCGTAGACAATTCACTCGAACAAGAAAGAACTTTTTCGTAATTCATGATAAGGACCTGGTATACCTTTGTCTTCCCGAAATTTATGATATCTTGCTTATCTCTGGCCGTGGACAGATTCTTATTGTTCAACGCCAAGATTCCAATGCGGTTGAGGTCTAGCCATTTCCCAAACTCTTTTCGCCAATTATCAATTAAACTAACAGGACAGCAAATGAGGACCTTGTTAATTACGCTTTTTTCAGAAGGCAATGGTGATTGTTTGAGAAGTGTCCAAATTAGGGTAATTGTCATCAATGTTTTTCCGAGTCCCATCTCGTCAGCCAACAATGCGCCATATTGGTTCTCGTTACGCAACCCCATGAGACATTCATAAAGAAAAGATACTCCTTCTCTTTGATGATGACGAAGATATTTCGTTAATCTCTCATCAACAATCACTAATTTCGCATTTGCGATCCCAGGCGCAGGTAGCATAAGTGAATCAGATGGGGACTCTGACTTCACAAGCGTTAATGCCAGAGCACTCTTGGTGGGCGGTTCCAGATCATGTGGTTCTAATTCTTCAGTTTCATCAGACGGGTTGCTTTTTACAACGTGATGTTTGAAAGCGTTATTTATCTGTGGCTGATCACAAAGATCATGTGTTACTGTTCCGGAATGGGCACGTAGGTCAGGTGGAGCTGCATCACTGTTTCCAAAAAGAGATTCTCTGGAGGTCTCGCAGTCTACTTCCACCTCGTAAATCCCAACGGATATAGTCCCCTCCAACGAAGGGTTCTTAGTGCGGCCCACTAGTTTATAAGACTCGTCGGACAATTGAATTCTCAATGAAATACCATTTTCTGATGCAACAATGAAACCATCACCCTCCCAAGACTTATTCTTCTTATTTGATCGCTTTCGCCATTGCACAGTGAAATATCTCTTGTTTTGTACCAGCTCTTGCAGAAGGTCTTGCAGATTATCTGTAGAGTCAGGGCTTGAGGATTTCGCTGCTTTGATGGCAGCATTAGGTAACCCCCCCTCAAAAGACCCGGTAAGCAGACTTTTGTGACTTCGGAGAAGTACTGGATTCGGTTTGATACGTTTAAGTGAAGGTCTATGAAGTTTTGCTGCGGTTGATTTCTGAGACTCGGTGGTATTTGATGAGGGGTTTATCAGTGCTTCCGAATTACCAGGCCCAGACTCGGGCACGAAGAGTTGGTTTTCCTTTTCAAAAGAATCTTTAGAATGGGATTCCTGGGTTGCTCCTATAGGTCTAGGAGGCTTGAATGGAGCATTTGGGCGTCTATACATATTGAACAATTGGAAGTATTGTAGATGCGAGACGCAGTCGCGTCCCTGGGTAAAAGTGAGAGGTGAATTCCCTGAGAAGTACGAAACATGGCATAAGCAAAAAAAGGCAAAACTAATACAAAAGAACAATCAAACAAATCATTTAAAGCCACGCACCCTTATGAATTTTTCTAAAATAATACAAAGTCAATAATTTACTTTCCGGTTAACTGTATGGCCTATGACTACAGATTGCCTTCGAGCGACAGACATGAGCAATCGCGCACGAAGTACCAGGAGCAAACCAAGATATATATTAACCAAACCTAAACAAACACCTAATAGTCCCCACCTGTCAAGTAGTAATAACTTCTTGAAATCAAAAAGGGGACATAGGTAGGGATCACACTATACAAGCCATAGGCGACGAAAGAAAGAAACGACACGATGAAAAGGTGCAAGAAAACACTTTCAGGCCCGGTCAACATGTAAAATGGAAAGTGGTGGTAATAAAGGTTCCATAGCCTTTTCAGCGAGGTCTGTGCCATTTTTAAGATGAATTATTACTCTGGAATAAGCGAGTGTTATCTTTCCGGAGCTAGCGACAACGGTGAATGATAGTGCTGTTTTGGTTGATAGGGGTAATGCAGAAAGCCCGGTTGTTGATAGTAAGGGACGTCGGTTTTTTCCATGCGCGAGAATCGCGAGAGATCCGGTTGGGAAAAAAACGCATTGGAGGTGAGCTCCGGTGTCGAACAACTGAAAAGAATACGGAATTATAAAAATTTGATTAACGTGACATAGTTTTTACACGGTTTTTATAAGCTATTCTTGTGTAGTCCTTCTTTTTTTTTTGTTTTTTTGATATCCGACCCGGAAGGGTCTCTAGAATTTTTCTAAGTTGTATGATCCTAAATGCCTGTCTAATTTGTTTCGCTTGCAGTATCTGATACACGTCGTTTTGCTGTAACCACAGATTCAATGTACCAGGCCTTAATGTGACCAACGCACGAATTAATTTTTTCAAAGATTTAACATTATTAAGAGTTAGAAACAGGAAATAATTTTCATCCTTTACTTGAATGCAAAAGTTTCAAAGTGGATTTCTGTTCCCCTTTGTTTCCACTGCCAATGCCCGGTGTTTCTCGCTGGCTCATCTCTTCCGCACCCGAGGGCCGCGATGCCGTTCACTACCTTCCATTTTCGATTATACATGGTGACATATCCAAGTTCCGAGAATGACAAGATGATGGAAAACGAGCCATTTGGTTTTGCAGAATACAAGCAGACACTTGTGGATACAAAGGCTTCTGAGATCCACGATACTGAAGATTTTATTCTAGCCTACACGCACATTGCTAAAGCTTTGGTCGAGGTCGATTCCTCAGAGAAGCAGTCGATCTTGAAGCTCGATACAACAACGATATGGTTTACGCGAGCCTTACAGGTGTTGCGAATTCAGCCTGATTTCAAATCCCAATTCCTTCGATGCGCTTCCTCTGAACAATTGCTGGAAATTTTCAAGTATGTTTGCCAGGTATACGAGGCAGGAAATGGGCCATTTACGAACGCTACTTTTGGATTACTTTGCAAACTTCTTCAGTTCACCAACAAGATTTGCGATTCCAATACATTATCATCTTTGGTAGGTCAATTTTCTGAAACAGTCATGTCCATTCCGGCCACACAGAAAAGTTTCCTTGTAATTTCAGAGGCTTTAATAAAGGAAATCGATGGTGCTGTCGCTGCACTTTCACTGGAGAGGTTCTCTTTCCCCGAGAAATGCTTAGAAGTAATGTGGTCGACAGCATTGGCAAATTCGGCCAGCAAAGCCTTTGCGTGTTTCTTTAAATGCTCGCAAGATCCTAAAACTAGTACACAAAAGTATGTTGATGCATGGTCGCCTCTCATCAAAAAGTCCCTAGCACGCACTAGTGATCGGTCGAACGTAATCCAACATTTACTTCCAAAACTATTCAGACCTTGTCCAAATTTTTTTCTCGATTGGGTCAAGTCGCTTAATATCACAAAAGGCAGTGAAAATTGGCACATGCTAATGCTCCCTTTACTCAATTGCGCTTATACGATTTCAAGTACAATCGATCCAATTGCATCTAAAACATTAACCGTGGAGGAACTCTTGCAATTTTTGAAGCACTCCGATGAGTTTTGCCGCCGAGAGTCCTTCGCATTGGTATGCTCCGCGGTTTCTGCCACAAAGGGTTCTCCTCAATATGCTACAGAGATAATCCTGAACCCACTAATCTTAGGAATTTTTTTCAAGGAAAACATTTCAGCAGAGTCTAGGAGCGATTTTTACTCCTTATTAAGAAAAGCATTGCTTAACTGCAGGGAATTTATCATTACTCAGGAAAAGAGATTATTGAAAAAGCCGGATGTACAACTACAAGAAACGGTGCAAACCCTCAAGTCAACTGTCCAATCAATATTCAGTTTTGTCGTTTCACAAATTATCCCAGATTCTTCTTATGCACAATTGGCCCTTTCAACAGACTTTGTAAGGTTTTTCATAGAGTATGAGTTCGATGGAGTTGAAAGGGGAATCAAGAGGGATGTAAAGGCCCGGCTGAAAATCATGGACATTTATACTTTTGAGCTCACGTGCACTTTGTTGAGATTTGCTTCTAATAATTATGAGGATATAAGACTTCAATGTTCGTATATTCTCAATTATTGCCCATTTCAAATATTTGAAACAGTTTTTCGCCCAGATATGATGGAAAATACTTTGAGTTTGTTGTCATCCCTTAAAGGAAGGCAAAGTGATGGTGGAGCCCAGGTCATCAAGAGTGTTTCGCAGATATATATGACACACGGAAAACATGATCTATTTTTCGGCTGTTTACATCTGACACTTTCAAGTATGAATCGTGGGATCAAATCAGACCTCTCCATCCACGGATACTTCACTGCAATTGGTGAAATGCTCTCCCTCATATCCCCTTGCTTTTATGAGCAACACGAGTTGCAACTAAACCCAATAATCTCCTCTTTGTTGCATACATCGTTTCAAATGTGGGAAATTATCAAGCCACAGATGATTCTTGCACCTTCACTAGTTGACGAAGAGTCTGATTCGGAAGCCTGGAGATCAGTGAAAGAAAATTCGTTTCTTTTAGATGTTGTCCTCAAGCTCAATGCTGCTACTCAATGGAGCGCATTTAACCAAGATATATTTCTTACTATTTGCGATCTTCTTATGGATCAGCTAAGTAACATTTCGCATAGGGGTGCATTTTCTGCCATCTATCCTACGTTTGTGCAAGCGTGCAAATTATGTTACGGAACAGACTTAGACAAAAAACCCTTGGAATGGTTACAGACGAACTTGAAGCTTTTGGAAACCAAAGAACAACTAATTTCTAGACGTTCTGCAGGGTTGCCTTTCTTGCTTATCGCAATTTTGAATTCATGCTCATCAAGTAAACCAAGACTCGAATCATTCATGGAGATCACGTTCTCAGAACTCTTCAGGGTAGCTCAAATAGAATACTTGCTTGCTGATGACGAAAAAAATGATCTCCCCCAGGTGCACGCATTTAATTGCATGAGATACATTTTCCGGGAATCCAGCTTGAGCCACACTGTTCTGGCATATGTTGAAAAGGCCTTGGAAGTGTCATTGGTGTATTTGGACCACCCGGCGTGGGCCATAAAAAATGGAGCTGTCATGCTTTTCACTGCTCTTCAAGAAAGACTTTTTGGTTCTCATAAATTGGGCGAAATCACAACGAGTAGAAACGCGTCCCTTTTCTTCAGCAAATACACAGGCATTAAGAGTAGTCTTTTGAATAAGCTCAAGGACTCCGAGAACTTTAACGATATTTTTCTCGTTTTGTCGATTTTACTGAGGTTGCAAACATTTTCAGAAACCGACAACACTCTTCAACCCTTTGTCGATCTTATTTTCTCGAAAATATTGGGTCATAAAGTCTGGAAGATACGCGAGATGGCTGCAAAACTGCTTTTCATGATGACTCACATACACGAATACCAGAATATTATCCAGAGATTGGTGAATTTGGAAAGTGTTTCTAGAAACGAAGTCCATGGGAGATTGATGTGCTTGTTGGAAATCGTCATCTCTGCAAAAAAACTACGCTTGGATATTAGTCAAAGTATCCTCTCCGTGGAAAAGTGGTTTGTCGGTGCAAGCAAGAAATACGACTGGGTTAACTTAAGGGCAGCACTTTTAGTATTAAAGACGAATAAAGTCTCCACAGAAGTTGTCAAAATTTTGAAAGGACAAGTCCAAAGACTTATTTCAGATGGAAATCTGCCAATTAACGGATCGAAGAGATTATTCTTAGAATCAGCGGTGTCCATCATCTTAAATGCGTCCGAGGACTTTTCTGAAACCGTAACTTTGTCTAAGTCTTACATCACCACAAACCAATCGGAATCTCAGCTTGCAACGATTGAATTCTGGTTGACTAAATCCAGATCTTTTCACGAGGCTGCAGATCTCTGTGATGTCATCATCGAAGTGATTAACAATGAAAGGACATGGAATCACGTCAAGAATAAGTGTTTGAAATTGTTGGTCGATTCAGGAGTTACACTCTCAAAATTATTGGAACCTCAAGAAAACTGGACCGATTCTATGGTGAGTCTCTCATTAGTGCTTCAGGCACGCCTGGAACAAGCAGATGAGAAGAGAATTTGCGAGTTTGCCTCCAAATTTGCTGCTGATAGTCTTCCTGAAGAGAGTCGCCTTCTTTCTGTTTTGGCAAGCAAATGCTTGCTTTCGAATATTAATATTCCAAAGGATGAATCAGTTGCGGCGCACATCTCATTCTTGCTTTACGAGAGACTCAGCGATGAATCTAATGACGTGAGATCTTTGGCATGCATTGATAATACATGCTGTGAGGTAAGTAAGGACCTTGTGCTTCATAACTTGACTCTGAAATTTCAACGCGAGTCTTTCAATATTTTTTTGCTGCGCGTGGAAGAAAGCATTGTCTCAAATTTAAGAGATCTTCAGTCAGAAAGGAAAAATCTCCATTTTGAAATTGAAAGGATGAACCTATTCCGAAACGAGGTGGATTCAAATCTTCAGTTGATCGAGAATTTAGCCAGATTGATAAAGAAACTGCCAGAACTTGAAAATTTAGCCAACGAAGTTGCTTCAAGTTGCATTGCAATTGTATGGGAGGCAGCGACAGAGTACGATGACCTTATATCATCCTGGACATTCAATGTGCATTTGGACTCTGCAATAAGGAAGATGTTTCAGCTTGAGAAGATTAGCTCTCAAAATAACAAGAGCAAGATCAACCAACTAAAGTCTTTCCTTGAAGATAGATACTATTATATATAGGTACAACATTTATACACATGATTTACACAACATTAAAAAGGGGCCATGTAGGTAATAGAAATTTGCACCCAATCTAAACCCGAGGCGGGTAACCCTTGCGCGCAAGATATAAAAGTGCGAGAAAATTTCCTCTTCAACAGAAAGAAGTCAACTACAAACCTTGGTTCAAACGGTATGTGAAACAAAAAGGTTTAATGATGAATTCATATTTAACAACAACGAATTTCTTCACCTGAAAACTCATGTAGATACAAAAATACAGAGCTTTTTAACACTGACAAACCTTCCTGATTGCGCTTTTATGAACTGTTACTAATATTTCAAGAACCCCCTGCAAACACCGAACCTCCAGTACGAAAGCGTTTCTTTCAACGGACATCTAACCTCTTAACTGAAATCTTTTTTGATACTCTCATTTCATACTCTTAGTTCATACCTTTTCAAAACTAAAGCAAAGTTTTGCGATCGTTTTGAGTAAACTCTTGTATTTTTTCTTCCACTTCTCGTCACCTTTAGTTCAATACGCTAAATGTATACGAAATGGGTAAAGCCTGAGGATTAATACTCACTCTAGGTATGTTGTCTTTCTCAACTTGAACCTTTTCTATATTCCAAGATAAATGTTTCCAATGACCCGACTTTTTTTGATTTTTGATTTTTGATTTTCTTGGTGTAAGACCTGGTAGTTTCGCCCTTCCGGTACATTACCAAGGCATCGGCATCGGCATCGGTATCTCACAAAACCACTATTCTTTATTACATGTCGGAAATTCCAGTTCTCTGCAACCAATGTTTAGGCCCAAATGAACATGTTAAAATGATCAGGCAGCCTTCGGGCGAACAGTGTAAATTGTGCACGCGGCCCTTTACCGTGTTTCGCTGGAGTCTCTCTGGGGAGCACAGGCAGCTGAAGAAGACAATACTCTGTCAAACATGTTCCCAAGGCCGCAACTGCTGCCAATCATGTATGGTGGACATCGATTACGGAATTCCTCTTGATATAAGAGATGCCGCTTTGAAGATGGCTGGTGTTGAAAATCCCTATGCCGTGGAAACTCAGTCCAAAAATGCCGAGGTCAAAGCTATAATGGCAGATAAAATGGAAAGCCGCAACAAGAATTTGAGTCTGAGAAGTAGCGAGGAAAAAAGAGAGAAAGCGAAGGTTATCTTGGAGACTCTAGCCGCAAAGTTGTCTGCTGGAACGGCACCGCGTCCAAAACAAAGAGATCTCGAGATCTCGAACAAAGAGCTCAGTAAGACTATCTCTAAGCTTCCATTCGGCGGGACCATCGAGACACCCGAAGACAAGACGATCCGTTCTTTCTTCATTTTTGGATTCTCTCCATATACTCCGCAATATAGCATCACATCGTTTTTCGAAAAGTTTGGTGGTTTGTCCCTGGTTAAAATCATTCATCAGGCTCGATGCGGGTACATCTCTTTTGCAAAACGTAGCTCAGCGGAAGAATGCGCCGAGCACTTACGAAATAACGACTTCAGCAAAAACACCAGGACTGCAGCATTACTACTACTAGAAAAAAAGGAGCCAGTCCGAGTGAGCTGGGGCCCACCTAAGCCCCTTGGCAACACCAAAGAAGAGCAAAATAAAATTGCTATTGTTGTCAATAAAGTCATGAAACAATTGGCAGATAAAGATGCTGCTGGTAACCATGGTAGCCGGAAAGGTGATAGTAAGAAAAGAAAAGATGTAAAAAAGTCTGGAATTGGCTCAGAACCAAGTCCAAAGAAGACTTACAAGAGCATAGCGCAGGACTTTGAGATTTGAAACCTGTCGAGAGAGGAAAGGTGAGAGACATACTGTAGTATTAATGAACGAGTATAGAAAGTAGATACGAATTCATGGATTTGATACTATTTTTCTTATACTGTTTACATTTATAATTAATTTTGTGGAATAAAAAAGGAAGAGGCTAGCGATTAATTTAGCCTTTCTGTGCATGGGGAGAGGCCACCATAGTGCACGCACATGAAATGCGAACTGAGGAGTTCTAAATCTGGTGAGCATGGGCAATTTCATGAAAACAACCAACTACTGATCGAAAAAGCACCCTTTCAAATTTACGTTTTCTATTTCACTCTAGTGTTCTGAAAATCTCGATCCCCTGAAGCACCCCATATTTTCCCACCTGAAACGAAAAATGATTGCTGAAAGCACCCTATGTGTGGGGATTTTGTGTGGCGTAGTTCCACTAATCATATGCCTTCTACGGCTCATAGCCGTTCTTCCAGCACTCCGCGTGAATCAGAATAAAGATGCTTCCGAATTTTCTGCTATTCGACCAGGGGCTAAGCTCATGATTCTTTTAGGTTCTGGTGGCCACACGGGCGAAATGCTTCGTCTTCTTGAAAATACGGACGTTGAAGGATGTTGTCGCACATGGCTTGTATCTTCGGGAGATAGCGCGTCATTAGTGAAGGCCAAGAACTTCGAGGAATCTCTTGGTGCAAAGAAATCTGCAGATGTTCATTATGCAGAGCTCTATAGGGCCAGAAAGGTCAAAGAGCCATTGGTTCTGTCTGTTGTCAGCACCCTAAAATCGATTTACTCTACCGCACAACAACTTCGCCATTTGCCCCACCCCGATATTCTTCTTGTGAATGGACCAGGCACTAGTGTGCCTGTAGCGTATCTTCTTTTTATAATGAAGGTTTTTGGATTGTGCAAAACGAGAATTATTTATGTCGAGTCGTTGGCCAGAGTGCACAGCCTCAGTCTAAGTGGCAGGTTGATTTTACCTATAGCGAATCGCTTCCTCGTACAATGGACACCGTTGGCTACCAAATACAAACGGGCAGAGTACTATGGGATCTTGATTTAAGCAGCTTGGAATTTAGCTTGCTTGGATCTGGGTCTATCTAATACTTTTCATTATAGAGAATGTTTCTCTTTCTATATTGTATTTACTATTTGAGGTCTACGTTCTGACAAATTTCCATCTCGGCTACCCCCTTTATTGATGGTCTGCTGTCCATATTCTTTGGAATTGATGACACGATGATATTTCTTATGCATCCGTTTCTAACCAAACTATTCATCGATTGACATCGATAGAAAATGTTGGACTATCTTTAAGGAATAAATCTGTATGCGTTTGCTTGCATCGTGGACAATGATAACGCGATATAAAGCCAAATTTGTGAGTTCTTTGTGGGTATTTGGGTTAATATATAAGGTTTTATTTTAAATCACAATACTTATAAAAATATAAAACTAAGAAAATATTTGAACCCCCATTAAAGTAGCAAGAATGTCTCCATCGCCATGTCGCGGGTCGTGGCATGGTAGTTCTGCCATCTATACTTCGCACCCAATTTGCACCCGAGTCTTTATTTCGCAGAACCTTACCATCTGGTCTTCTTGCTTTTCGAGATTACCATGTCCAACACATTCGATGGTGTATTGCGCGAGTTCCCATTTATCGGATTAGATCGCTTCAATACAACTGCTTCGGTTTTTCTCCTCACCCACTGTCATGCGGATCACTTATCTGGGATCTCTAACAAGGGCTTCACGGGCATCGTGTACTGCTCCAAGGAGACTAAGGAGCTTCTAGCTCTAGATCTGAGGCTCAAGAACTCTTTGAAGTTGGTAAAAGAGGTACCTTACAACATTAGGACGCGTCTCGAGACGCCTCATGACGTGAAAAACGCGGTCTACATCACCTTGATAGAGGCATACCACTGCCTAGGCGCGTCCATGTTTTTGATCGAAGAGGTGAACCTATCAGCCACACAACAACAGGATTTATTTGGGCACAACACACAAGTAAATTTCACCCAAGAAAATGACATACAAGATGAAGACTGGGATATTTCTCGTGTGTCTCGTGCGGTGCTTTGCACCGGTGACTTGCGGGCAGAACATTGGTGGTGCGAGGGTTTACGCTCTTCGCCTGCTTTGTTTCCGTATATCGCTGGTGATCAGCCGATCGATTGTATTTATTTTGACTCGACTTTCGCGTATAGAGGTGAGCCATACATCGAGATTCCACCCAACAATCACGGAATTCATGAAGTCATTTCGATGATACGAGAATACCCACGTAACGATCCTGAGATCGACTTTGAGTTCTCAGATACAACGCTTGGGTTCGAACAAGCTTGGGCTTTTGTGCTAAGTTATTTCGGCGGCTCTTTGAAAATTTCTAACCCCCACCTAGCGAGAAAATTGTGTTTAGTTTCGGAGTACGATCGGGTAAACGGAAACGTCCTAAACCGCGCGATTTCGAAGTCTTTTATCAAAGGGAAATCTCCCATTTTCCATGCGGGTACTCCACTGGATCCGAGTCTGATTGTTGTGAAAGTAAAACAATGTATCAATTTCAACATACGTGATTACACGGGGATATGTTGCCCCATTTCTCTTGACAATGTTCCTTCGAAGGGGGACTTGTTGCTTCTTAACACAACAAGATTGGGAAACAAGCTATACGAGTTTTTAGGCAGGCACTGGATTCTCCCCGTTGATGGAAAAGAGCTCTTACCACTTGAAATAAAGCTTCTTTTCTCTAGACACTCTTCTTACAGTGAGGTCAAAGCTTTTCTCTCGATGTTTAAGCCTCGGCAAGTGTTCCCATGTTTCTACTCGCAAAAGGTTTGGCAGAACGGGTTTCTCATGTCAAGAATATTTGGGACTATTTGCATCGACAATGCTTTCAACTACGACAAAATGATGGCCTCGGATTATGGACTACCTCCCCGGGAAATCTTAGATCGACCCGTCGGCACAATAAATAGGTGGAGCATTGACGAGTGCGATAAAGAACAAAAATTCATCGAGGAACTCATGGAATTTAAAAGAGCACTGATCGACGAACCAATACTGGATGGACCCGCATTAGTCAAGCTCCGTAAGGTGGTACGTGTGCCTTTTATGAAGAGTAAGAGAAGTAATGAAGATTGGGATTTTATCAAGAGAAGAAGAAAAGATTTTACTCTACAGAAAGTCCTGGAGGGAAGAAGAAATGTTAATTACGAAAAATTTGTGAAAGAACAACAGATGCTTTACTATAAAAAGCACAACCTTCCCCAGTACAAAAGAGATTATGATTCTCCAAAATACAGCCGCGAGTTTACCTCGGCCCTTGGTGGAAGCAGTGACTATGATACAGACAGTTGCAATAGTTCATTTGATCTCCTTGAAAGAAGCCGAAAAGTGGCACTGGTATCAGAAAG
The DNA here is from genome assembly GCA_030583145.1 of Metschnikowia vanudenii. Classification (NCBI taxonomy): domain Eukaryota; kingdom Fungi; phylum Ascomycota; class Pichiomycetes; order Serinales; family Metschnikowiaceae; genus Metschnikowia; species Metschnikowia vanudenii. The sequence continues at coordinate 24,211 of JAJMHT010000094.1, forward strand.
CTTTCAAGCGGGGAGCTTCATCAAGGAGTCCCAGCAAGGTTTATTTTGGAAAGTGCACAAGATTTCATCTCGAGGTCAGGGAAGGCCACACAACTCTTTCATCAAATCATCCTTTGATTCATTCGAAGAAAACAGATCTCCAAAACAATTATCTCAAGGTCGTTCAAACAGTACATTGTATCAACCGGAAGGAAGAATCGACCCAGGCAAGATCGACAAATTGTCCGCCAGCTTGGCCAAAGCTCCGCATGCATGGCGAGACTTCCAATTGGACTGTACTGTATAACCATATTATTTCTAGTTGATGGTATGGGGGGGGGGTTTCTGGTATAGGCAGCCCGGGATATGCCAAAATGCAATTCGATGACACGACATCTAGTTCTCTCTCCATTGATGCGAACATTTTGTACATTTGTAGAAAGTGGTCATTGGTTCATCTGCAGATCTGATTTGCAATTGGAAGAAATATGCCTTGTCATTGCCACAAGAATCAATAGGACATTGTGCTGTCGTCTGATCAACATTATCCCAAGCACCTTCACCACCCAAGACGTCATCGACCTGTTTTCTGGGTAGGACTTTCCTGTCATACATTTGGATCCCAGCTACCAGAAACTCATACGGACACGTTGGACAGTAAAGACTGTTGCAGTTGTCATCTCCTGGAGATATCAAAAGCATGTTTGAACAGTACGGGCAGAAGGAAAGCATTCTGATTTTATGGTGGACTTCTGAGATTCAAACCAAAAAAATTAGGGGAGTGATGAAGAACAAAATCTATGCTTGAAATTTGCAGCAACGTTGGAGAACAATCGTGTATAGAGGTTAAAGAGACTGTAGTCAAAGATTCACAACAAAACAAGATTAAGGCCTGAATGCGGGAAGAGGTGGTGGAAAATATGGAAGATGAGCACACGTGACTTTGAGATGCGCCAAACAGGCGTCTACCCAGCAGGCATGGTTATCAGATGAAGTGAAACGAAAACATTGGTGGAAAATTCGTTACGGAAATAAAAGTGGGAAACTTTGGCGTAACTTTCTTTATCCGAGAATAATTCTTTGTTTGCTCTAAAAACCGTTCGTTTTCTTGATGTGAAAGAACATTCTGGGGTTTTTTACTAGACCAGTCTTATCCAGTGTGGGCACGTGACTAAATATCGCTCTCGGTATCTCGAATAAGTCAATGCGATACAAAGCATATTGTTTGATAGATAGAATCAACACGCGTCACGTTTGATCAAGCACACCACCCAGCCAAAGCAGGCATTATTTAAATCTAGACCAAGCCACATTACGATTCTCCGTCCCAGGTCTCACCAATAATCATTGATAATAAAAGATAAATATGGGCCGTAATGGAAAATCAACACCTCTCTCTAAAGAGCGTGGTGATATGGGGTCTCCTAGGAGCCACAGGAAAATCAATATCGAGAACAAAACACCCAGAAAATTGACATCATCTGCAAAGTTAATGCTGGAGGACGAAGATTACTCCGAAGATGACGATGAAGGTATCTTAGGCCGGTCAGGCCTTACTTTAGAAATAGAAAGTCCTGCCAAGAACCAAAGTCGTACGGACCTCAAACAGGAAACATCTCAAGAGCCAGAAACATCACAGGAACCGGAAACGCCGAAAAAAAGGGGAAGAGGTCGTCCCCGGAAAGGAGAATCTCCGAAGAAACCCGTGGATCTTACACCTAGAAGAAGTGGAAGACGACAAGAACTCGAAAGGAAACGAGAAGAGGAGCAGAAGCTTGAAAGGGAAAGAGAACTTCGTGAACAAGAATTGGAACGGAAGCAGAGAGAATTAGAATTACAACAGCAGCGTCAATTGGAAATTGAGCAACAGTTACAGCTTGAGGCCCACAATGCCATGCTCATAGAACAAGGTCTCGAGCCGGTTTCACCCACCGTTCCAACGGCCGAGCCGTTGAACTCACCAAAGAAAAGAATTTCACCACGAAAACCTCTCACACCTAAAAAGCGAGTACGCAGAGATGGGCTTGGCTCTCCAAGTCCTAGTAAAGGATCATCTGAGAGACGCTCAAGAGTGGGCAGACCGAGCAAACAGGAAAACGTGACAAAACAAGTGGTCAGCATTTTCCAAATGGATGATCTTGAGATCTTCCCTGATAGAAAGGTAGCTTCTGCTGAACCCAAGGCATCCGATCCCAAAGTACCAAATATCAACTCATCGATCTCGCTCAATTTTGAAAACAAAGGACAGAGCTCGTTCTTAAAAACACCCACTATAAGTGGTATCAGAAGATCAGCCCCGAAAACGTCTGAGTTCGATATTTTAGAGGCAAAAAAGTTCACTCCGTTCCCAGTACCAGAGCTCGATGAAGAGGGGAACTTGAAAGATCCCAATTTTATAAAAACACACTTGTCTGATGTTGCCGTAACATTTGATCCGAATGCAAGACTCACAGACGAGAGAGCGTTTTTCTTAGAAGGAAGCGAGGGTTATTTCGAACAACATAGTCTCAGATTCCGTGCTTCTACAAACTCCCTTGCCGCGAATGCTCCACCGCTAGATTACGAAGATTTTATACCAATGATAACTTTGGGACAAATCATCCACAAAGATGAAAAGGACATGCTAAGAAAATATCAAAAGGAACTATTCCACCAGTGGTGTTTTGAGTTGAGTCAGGGTTACAACCTCAATTTCTTTGGGGTGGGATCAAAGGCCAGCATGATCATGGAGTTTCTAGATGAGTATTTCTTGGGTTGGTATTCGGAGACTGTTCAAGACGACGACCTTTTGCCTGGCGTCATGGTTATAAATGGGTACAATCCTGCGACAAAATTGAAGACCATCATACATGATATTGTATCTGTCGTTGTTAGCGACGAGGATAAGTCGAAGCCAAATTTCAAGATGCCTAAGCATGTGTCGGAAGTGTTCCCGTTTTTGATGGCGTACTTGAAGAAAAACGTGGCTCACAGTACGAAAAACAATATTATCAAGCCAAGACTTGTTTTGGTCATACATAATATTGACGGTGAGGCATTCAGAGACGAGAGATCACAGAATTTCTTATCACAACTTGCGTCGCTTCCCAATGTATGGCTCTTGGTGTCAACAGATAATATTAATGTGGGTCTTTTGTGGGATCTTTACCGGTTTAAAAACTTCAACTTTATCTGGCATGAGCTTACAACCTACGAAGCCTTTGGTGTCGAAATGTCGTTTAAGGATGTTTTGAGCATGGGCAAGTCTAAGAAGTTTGTGGGCAGTAAAGGTGTGAAATTCGTGTTGGCCTCCTTAACAACCAACGCGAAGAACCTTTACAAGGTTGTGTTAAAGATGCAATTGGATAAGCTTGAACAAATGACCGCTTCAAAGTCCGCTCGTACTGGACTCCGAGCAAACATCAAATTTGGCTTGGAACTCAAGGTAGTCTACGAAAAATGTGTGCAAGACTACATTGCCAGTAACGAAATCAACTTCAAAACGATGTTGGGTGAGTTCGTGGAGCATAAAATGTGCTCGCTTACTAGGAATTCTGCCGGTACTGATATTGTCTTTGTGCCATTTACCTACGATGAAATGGAAAAATTACTAGAAGATGAATTTGCAGAAAAAAGAAGTTGAGAATGTTGCTTCAATGCTCAAAACCAATAATCCCAGAGTGGAATAGTCTCCATGACCATTGGGGACTGGCTGGCCGGCAAAAAAAAAGAAGACTGTTCGCGGCTTGTTTCGCTCCTCGGAAACGTCATTGCCCCACGCGCTTAGATCAGCCACCTAAAGCTGAGCTGCGCACGACTTGTCTCAGCCTCACTGGGGAGAGGCGATTAGCCACTCAAAACTAAACTGCTCCATGTTGTGATTGAAACAGGTTCTGCCATTGAACTTCGCCGTTTGCTGAACAACTCACCTTAATATGCTCACCGAGGGCACCACACTTATTGTGGGAAGCCACAATGTCAAAGTGGTTCGATACCTTTCTGAAGGTGGATTTTCAAAAATATACGAAGTTACTATGGATCCCACAGAAGGTGATTCTGAAATCGGCTGCTTGAAACAGGTCCTTGTGCCGGATAAGGCTGGTCTTAATACACTCAGAAAGGAAGTCGATGTGATGAAAACTTTGAAAAATTCCAGATCTATAGTGAAGTATTATGATTCCAATGCCGAGCGGTTGCCAGATGGTTCCTACCAAGTCTTGGTACTCATGGAGTTGTGTCCAAATAAGTCATTACTCGATTATATGAATGAAAGGATTAGGCTGAAACTCACTGAGCCCGAGATTTTGAAGATATTGCTCGACATTTCTGTCGGTGTTTACGAAATGCACAAAATCAAGCTCATTCATAGAGATATCAAAATCGAAAACGTATTGATCGATGCTAAAAACAGCTTCAAACTTTGCGATTTTGGTTCGGTTTCGACTCCAATCAGGCCACCGCAACACCAGCAAGAGTTTCAATTACTAGGTCACGATATTCTTTATCATACCACCCCTCAATACAGATCGCCCGAGATGATCGATCTATACCGGGGATTTCCCATCGACGAGAGATCTGATATTTGGGCACTTGGCTGTTTCCTTTACAAGCTCTGCTATTACACGACTCCGTTTGAAGCTAATGGAGATATCGCCATATTGCATGCTTCGTTTCAATTCCCACCTGCGCCGGTATACTCCGGAGATTTGAAAAATCTCATCATTATTATGCTTCAAGAAAACCCAGTTTATCGTCCTAATATCGTGCAGATCATAATGCTTGTTGCAAAGTTGATGGGTACCGAATACAAGAACCTAGATATCGAGGATTTTTATGGAGCCGGTGAGTACAATTTCCAAGCACTTTATGAAATGCAAAGAGAGAAGCACAATCAGCTCCTCAAGCAACAACAATACTACGTTGCCCAGAAGAAGCAGCAAGAGGCTTACGAATTAAGTAAACATAAACAGGCTGTTTCTAAGAGCTCGCTGCGTGTCAGTCTTCTGAATTTATCTAGAGAAAATTCCGCACATGTTAAGGGCACTGAGACACCAGTATCTTCCGTTAAACCTGAACATGATTTTTCCGCTACGACTGGTCGGAATATACCAGTGGATGAACAGATAATTAACGGCGCTAGTGCTCAGAATCAAGGCGTAGTGTCGGAAGGGCCAGTCTTCACTACGAACCCAGATACGAAAGAACTTTATGACCAAAGCTCTTCCGAGAGTGAAGACTTGCATGTGGATTTGCCTGAATTGGATCATATTGCTGAACGCTATCCTTCATTGGATGAAATCGACAATACAGTTTCTGAAGAAGGCGCAGAATTAATGCGTACACCGAGCCTGTACAAACCTAGATCGAGTTTTGATACTAGTGGATATGAATCAGCTTTGGAAAGTGTTGTTTCGCGCGATCTCTCTGGTTTGCCAAAGGTTGACAGGGTCAAAAGTCGCACGGACCTCGACCTGGTTGATGCTTGGCAAAAAGAGGCAACCCCAAAGTTTGATGAACGGGCAGAAAAGTTAGCAGACGAGATATTTGCAGTCGGAACCCTGGGGCCTCAGAGAAAAAAGAGTTCAACAAGCAATAAAAGTTCGGAAGACTCGAGACACGGCGATGCTATTGATGCCCAGACATCTAGTAAGCCAGTGTTACCTTTAAAGGGCAACCAATACCCCGAATCAGTCGTGTCCAGTGGAAAACCTAATCTAAGCTTAGATGAACGCAAATTGTCTGATAATCTTCCATCTTTACCGTTACCAAAATCCAGACAAGATGTGGCTGATGCAGCTGTGCAACCCGATCGGGAAAAGGTACATACGCATTTTCCAGAAATTCTTATTGGTGAGAGGCAGACTCAAACTGAGGATTTCGCGAAAGTCGACACACCCTACGGGAAGTTGAAACCGGACCAACCAAGACCGGAACCTAAACGAGGTAGTTCAAATCCATGGGGTAATGCAATTAGCAGCCCCAAGTTTGATGCACAAACTAGTACTCCTCAAGATTTGGATCTGAATTTATACAAGCGTATGGCTAACCTCAATTTTGATTCCCAAGCAAAAACCGCAAGGAAAACGTCAACGGAAGTTGACCTAATAGATCTTGAGGGAATAGGCATACCTCTTACCAGCTCGCAAAAAACAGACCACTTTGTGAAAACCGAATCTGGGGAAATTCTGGTACCGAAAATTCCTAGAACCACCATTGACCACTCGCTCATTGACATGGACTTTGGTGCCAAACATAATCCCAAGAACGAAGACACAAAGCCTACATTTAGAAAGCGGGTGGCCGAAAAGCCTAATCCGCCGCTCAACTTCCAGGAACAAGTAATCGATTTTGCTTCAGATGATGAAAATAATAGTTCTGAGATGAGCCGTGTGGCGATCCGAAAGTCATTGCAGAAGTCGCGCAAGCTGAGTGACAACAAGCGGAGTGACAGTAATAATGGCGAAGGTCGGAAAAGACTTTCATTTTTTGGAGGGTCCATGGACTGAGTGCGGCATAACTATTCGGCTTGTTGAAGATTGGTGAATCGATTTCTTCTTTCTGAATAACCAGGGAATGGTCTGTGTTATTGTCTGGTATTAATTATCATTTCATAGATTTACTTTTTTTATACTACACGCATCCCAAAAGGAACCACCATCGCGCATCGCGCATCGTACATCTCGAAGTTTCATACGGTGATTACTAAAGAGGGATAAAATTACAATACAAGAAAGCTTCGGGCACGTTGTGAAATACCAACAACAGAAAATCCTAACCAACTCTTTTCAGAGAAAAGTTTTCCAAAATTTGTACTAATGGCCGAATTCAAGCGTGAGCTAGTAGAGCTCTTGCTTCTTCTCCCTGTGGAAAAAACTGCTTCGCTCAGCACATCCTCATCACAACCTGTCAGAGACCTTCAAGAGATAATCTCCACGATCTTGAATGGTAACTACTCTCAGTTGCTCTCTGAGGACAAGTTTGGGCCAATTCTCAAGGGTCCTGAAGCTGTTCAAATCACCGCTCAGTACCCTGAGAAGAGTCTCCGTGTGGTACTAGGCGAATTGGCGCAGTACTTGGTGGAAAACGTTCCCACGATCTCGAGTCAGCTTCTTGCTATTGGATTTCTTCAACTTTTCATCCAAGGGAACTTCACTGGGCCTCAAAGTGATGTTTCTGCGAAGCAGTTGTGGTTTTCCTCTACAGAAAGCAATACCTTGCAGACGGATGCGGTTAACATGTTGAGCATCGAAGGAAAATGTGCATATGACTTGATGCACGAACCTGTGCTCTTGGTCTTTGCTCTTTTGATTTTTGAAAGGCTTCACAGGGTAAAATACTCTTTGGTACAGCGTGATGCATCAATTTCTATAGAAGATGTCACAGCTGACACCTTGCGCACCGTTGAAGAACTAGGCATCGCTAACTCTCCAGAAAACGCCTCTCTTTCTTGGTGGAGAGCAAGGGCTTTGCAAGTTCATCTTTCCGTGCTCTCTGAGCCATCCGATATCTTGGCTTCAACAACTAGTTCTCTCCTAAGTGCCGACCTAGTCGATGCATTGAGCCCCACTGAAGACCCCGAGTTAGCCAGGCATGTGCAATTGGTGTTTCTCTTGGAAAGTGCCAGAAACGGAATTCATGCTCAAACAGAACACCTCGCCGAGCCATTTTTGCACAAGGCTGCAGAAGTAGCCCAGCTCCAGTTTGTTCTCACCGGAGCAAAAGCCAAGAGAACAAAGTTCCAGACTTTCCACACAGCCTCGTTGATTTTGCTTGCAAAGAGTAAAGATTCAGGAATCTATTCCGGCTCGGAAACAGAATACCTGCCTGAAAGCTTCGATTTGAACTCTGACTTGCTCTTGGAAAAGCCCCAATACGAGTCTTTGGGCGATGTGGTCACTGATGATGAGCCCAACACCAAGAAAATCAGATTGGACACAATCTCACACTTTTCTCCAGACGAGAAAAAACTTCTTCCAATTTCCATGACCCCAGAGGAAATCCCTGCTGATCTTCGCGGCTTGGACCCAAATAACCAGCCTACACTTGCGGACTTAGATAATGTTCAGCTTTTACTAAGACTCACAACTCTCAGGCAAACTACCCCTCTGGGAAATGCCATGGTCGAGGAAGAGCTTTCTGCGATCGTTAACAGAATTGTTTACTCGACGCCGAAAACCATTAACTGGACAGTTTTCGGAAGAACATTGTGGGAACGGTCTTCCTTGGAAACAAACAAGGCTAGAACTGTTGAAAGGGGTATTTTACAGATGACTTCTCTAGTAGAAGAAGTTGGTATCAATATCAAGACACGCATGCTTCCACAGGCTCAGGATACTGCCGAATTGGAAGCTTCCAAGGTTTCGTCTCGTCTTAGATTCATTCATCAGCTTCCACTCATGGCGCAATGGACCATGGATTCAAAGCTTGCAGAGAAATACATGTCTCTTGGTGTTTTGAAGTCCGCCATTGATATTTATGAGAGATTGAACATGATGACCGAAGCTGCCTTATGTTATGCTGCTGTTGACGATGAAGTTCAAGCCGAGAAATTATTGGAAGAACGGATTCGGACCCACCCAGAAGATTCGAGAGCAATTTCAATTTTGGGTGATATCAGACAGGACCCTGCGTTGTGGGAGAAAGCCTGGGAGATTGGTAGATACGCCAAAGCCAAAGCCTCTTTATCTAAATTTTATTACAAGCCACCTCCTCATTCGGGAGTTGAGCGTGATCTTGCTCTTTCGATCTCTCATATGCAAGAGTGCTTGAGCGCCAGTCCACTTTCTTATGATAACTGGTTCTTCTATGGCTGTTGTGGATTGGAAGGTCAAAATTTCGAGTTGGCATCCGAAGCTTTCACCAGATGCGTCTCGCTAGACGATACACAGACACATGCTTGGTCCAATTTGGCGAGTGCCTTATTGAGATTGGACAAAACCAGACAAGCTTTCACGGCATTAAGAAGGGCATTGCAACAAGGTGAAGGATCAAAGAGATCATGGAGAATTTTTGAGAACTACCTCACCGTTGCGGCTAAATTGGGAGAATGGAATGAGGTACTACATGCCACCAAAGAATTAATCGATATTGGAAAAGATAGTGGCAGTGAAGTAAAGGTTGATATTACCGTCATCGAGACTTTGGTGCAAATCCTTGTCGAAGAGCCTTTCCCCACTGAAGGCCGTCTCACACACTTTCAATCTTCTTGTATCGATCTAGTGTCGAATATCTTGCCTACTGTGATCAATCACTCGGCAAGGTTGTGGAGAATTGTGAGCAAAGTTGAGCTTTGGAGAGGAAAGCCATGGGTCGCATTGGATTGTTTTGAGAAAGCTTACCGTGCTACATCGCTTCGACCAGAATTAAGTACTGATGAGACCAGCTGGAATGAAGCAGTTGAAGCATGCTCGGATCTTGTTTCTGCCTATGAGTCATTTGGAGAATTGCCCGGAAAACATAATGCCGGCGATGTCGTGTGCAAGGACTGGAAATACAAGGCTAGGAGTAGTGTACGGTCTTTGATGTCTAAAGGCAAAGCCATGTGGGAAGATTCTGAAGGCTGGGAAAGACTCTTGTCGTTGAAAGAGGATTTGGCAAACTCATAATTCGGTGTACTTAATTATATAATAGAACCAAAGTGCTCATGATAACTCATCAAGCGTATGTCACCACTTAATTCAAATCATTGATAATCAGAATAGGCTCAAAGAAAATAGAAGTTGCTCTTGTTCTCACCGAAGCTCTGCGTGTGACGTCAGCTGATTCTTCTGGAGACTCAATGGGTACCAAAAAATATATAATTCTCTGATATGCTCTAAAGAAACGAAGAAATAGATTCGGGCTCTTGATCTTAACCAAGACGGTGTACGACATGTCGAACAAGCTGTAGAGACTGACACGGGCAAGCTCTGACTTTTCTAGTCTTTTGAAACTGATGTACGAGAAGATAAGCCCATATAATAACGGTGTTTGGTCAAGGAAATATTCTCTGTAATATAACAATTGAACACAGTAATCGGCAAAGCATGCAACTCCTAAAAGCACAGGCTCGATGCAGCTCAACACAGGGAATAATGCCGTAGTGAATGCGTTCGCTGAAATGAGCTCGTGCAAAATAAACGAAATCAAGTTCATGTAGGAGAAGATTGCAAACGAAAACAATTTCATAGGGTTTGGGCGGGAAGTAACATGAAGCCAAGCCGTTACCAAAAGCAAAGTATTTTCAGCATTCAAGAGAGATGCCAAGGGGATCTCCTCCCTGATCTCTAACGTTCCGTGGACCAACACGAGCATGTGGCGGAAGAATGACACGGAGTATGTAGAAATAGCACCACCAATAGAGAGATAGTACCATAGTTCTGTTCGCCTCCATAACGAAATCAAAAATCCACATGCACAAGCTAAGTGGGAAAGGAGCCAGATTGCTTTCACCAACTCCATATTTGTCATGTTGGGCAAGTTCTTGCATTTTTCATAAATTAATAAAAGCCCGCCAACGACACGTGCTTTTACGAATTGGATTTCAGGTGCATCAAGAATGCCCCGAACCAACATTGTTGGTGTGATTGGCTTTACTCTGAACATAGCAAAATAAAAAAGTGAAGGAAACAAACAAAAAAGGGTTCAACACCGGGTTGTTTACTTGGGTGCAAATGCGGACTGCCATCCGGTGAGCAGGAAAGCAGTGCGGCTCTCTAGCTTGGTCACTTGGTGGTTCTTTGAGGTGAGAAAATAACATGGTAAAAGAAGCCAATGTTGAATAATTTTCGAAAGAAAGACGATTGAAAATATCTGAAGGCCTTTGGTCTTTTGTTTTTTTTTTCTTCTTAGAAAATATTTTACTGGGTTTAACCCTTTGAAGATAGCGTATCCTATGTATGGTGGACTTGGCCAACTGTGCGGATTAAGAATGGCCTTGAAGAAACATATTGCTGCAAATATAGTAACACATTGGACAAATACCTGGCAATTCAATTCAGATAATTCACTTGGTTAAAAATTTGTTGATACCGAAAATTCAATGAAGCAACATAATTGAATGAGACTTTGATGTTTTTTTTTTGTTCTTTTTTTATTCTCTCGCTGAGAATCCATTAGAAGTTTTGGTAGAATGTATACCACCACTGAACTAAAATCTTTCTATTTTATCTGTGAGAAAATACTCAAGCCAACGCTCATTTTTAAGCAAATAAAAGGATAAAAAATGATATTTCATTCCTTTGATATGATCTTGAACAACCACAGACAAAATAATTCCATTTTTTAAAGGCCCTAAAACCCCCGACCATTGAAATTAAGCTGGTATATTCAGATGATAGCGTTATTATTTGGATCATTGTCTGTGTGTATTTTTGAACATAGAAAGACTAGGGACTCTAGTAATGATAGATAAATGTCGAATTCTCAGTTGCCTTATATAATTTTTAAATTAAGGAAAAATTTACATACCACCATATCTCTTCTTTATAAAGTATTTCCTCTAAAGACGATTCTTTGAGTTCTCTTGTGTAGTTGAAATATGCGTTTCGCATTGTCTGGATAAATAATGTGATCAAAGTGTGACCTGTTCAAGTTATCAGAGCAGTTTTCATGATCCTGAAAGAAGAAAAAACAAAACACATCAACACACACACATACACATAAATTATAGTGAGCTCACACAAAATAAATAGCAATATAAAATAAATAATTGCTTCAAGCTGCCTTGACGATTTCCACCATTAATAATTATCACACTTGCGCACTTCCGCTAAGGCTACTTCAATAGAATCTCTATTATTTCTTGCCTTTTATATCCCACACCCTATTTATTTCTTAGATAATTAAGCCTAAAAAATTAAGACTTTAGAACCCGGTGTGTATTTTATTTGTGTTTAGATTTGACTGAAAATTACCTTGTTCTTTCAATTTGGACCTTCCTTTTTTTTTTTTTTTTTGACCTGTGCGGCCCTGTGATCTGCTTCTCACGCATTTTAGTCATCTCACATGGTGCTCTTTTGCCACATCTAAAGAGTCATAAAATTACAAAAATATGCTGGCTCCGTCTGAAGCAACATCTGATCATGTTTCCCCGAGCAGTGCGGATGCATCCAATGTATCACAGAGCCGACAGAGTGGGTCTGTAAATGGTCGCAACAGACAGAAGCGGGCCAACAAGGAACGCAACAAAAGCACCACCCCACAGACCAAAACGAAGGATGGGTTGGGAAATAAAGGAAAGTCCATCAAGCCACAGAAACAAAAAGGAGATCTGAAGGATTTCAGGTATCTTGAGGTGGTAAAACTTGTCAGGAAGCACCTCCCAATTACTATAAATGGGTACTCTGTTGCCAAGATACTAGAAACACATGCTGCACAGCAAAAGCCCGAATCAGAAGCTCATGGTAAAACCGCAAAGCATAAACCCCTCTCTCGGAAGGCAAAGGAGGCTGTTTTGGTTGACCACATCCAAAGCGTCATCAAAAGAGATCCTCAACAACCGCTCTACCTAAGCTTCATCATGAAACCGGCCGATCCGGACTTCCCCTTTGAGTTGGACCTGCTCAACTTCAATTTAACGGTTCCCGCAGAGTACCCACGAAGTGCAAAGGCGTTTCCGTCTATTGTTGTATTGAACAGTGAGATTCCAAGAGGGTTCTCTGTGAATGTGGAACGTGGTTTCCGTACCATCGTCAACCTTGCGAAAAACGCAAAGAATGTCTCTCCCGAGGACGAAGAAATCAAGCTAGTGGATGGGAAAGGTCTACTATCACAGGTACAGACCTTAAATAAGTACTTGGAGCTTTTCCTACAGCAAGAAAAGCGGCAGACGATGAAATTCGTCACCTTTAAGAATTCTGCAAAATCTTCAGCTTTACCCACTCCAGAACCTACACCAACACCCATCCCACAGCCACAGCCACAGAAAAAGATTGATTTGGTGGCGGCTGCATTTGAAGAGAAGTCAGTAAATGTTACCGAGGCTACACTTCTCAAAAGAGAATTCTACCTTGGTGAAATGATTCAGAAACTTGGCCTGAACGTAAAGTTGTTCAACAGGAGTAAGGCGGAGGCTCGGTACAAGGTCCAACTTCCAATTGTTAGCACTGAAAATATACCCCGTCTCTGGACGTTTGCAAACAATAAGGTGGATATATTTGTTACAGTTCCAAACGCGTATCCTGAGTTACCTATGCGAGCAATTGTGGCATCTAACTTCAGTTCAAATCTCTTGGTAGCAAAGAAGAATGCATTGGTCGGAGAAGGGTATGACTTAATTACTTTGGTGGAAGAGGCGAGAACAGCAGAGAAGAACTTCAATAAAAACACGAGCAAGTATGTTGGTGAAAATATCACTGGTCTAGTGCAGCAATTAAACTGGCTCTCAAACCAATTGAGTATACTTATCCTTTCTGAAAACGATTATGAAGAATGGGTCCACCAGATGGGCAGTCTCTCTGTGAACTGAAAGATTCCGGGGCAGGGTGAAATACTATCAGCACTAACATAGAAGTGCATTATGAAGATACAGAACAAGGAGGAAGTGATATTAGATTAATAGATGAAAGAAATAGAAAATCAAAGGGAACAGAACAAGCGTGTATTTGATAAAGTGATCTTGATTCTCTTTATGTCTTTCAATTGAAACTGGTTCATTTGAACACACCCACAATGAGTTCTCCGCCCCACAGCCAGGATACGTACTTACGCACCGGTCCGGCCCCATACTCCGAGCATGCGCGAACACGACAAGAAAGAATACGCGGTCATAATCATTTGGAACGTCGTATCATTTTTTTTACTATTATTATTCTGAATACTTTAATCCAATAAACGCCCCGATTAGTTATTTGTGTGTTTTTGTCGGATTGCTTTTCCCATACACGTGCTTTTATCTATCCATATAGGTTTGATTTTCGAGATTCAATCTCACTTGATTTGATTCTACTGTCACCTTCGTTTTTCCAGCTCAGCCATGGAGGAAAAGAGTTTGGAGTTCCATTATGCCAACGAATGTGACCTCGAGATCCATTGCTCACCATTTGGACTCAGTGGCGTCTACATAAAGGTACGGGACACTGATATCATGGGAATTGGGTCGACTATGGGACTTATTACTGGCACGTCCCGCGGCAAGATCCATTATAATGACAGTGCAGACATGTCGAACCAGAAATATAAACTCTATGTGGTTGTAGATGGAGATGGAACGCTACGGATTGACTTTACTAAGATTGTAACCATCAACAAAACGGGCGAGGAGGTACAACAGTCCGTTGAACAAGGCTCACGTGATGCTTTGCCCTCCTTGGTGTTTACAGGCCCTTGTCCCGAGGGCCATCTCGATAACATTGAACCTTTCATTGGAATATTCTCTTTTGAGAAGGAGAAGAAACCGTAAAAGATCAATCTGGATCTAAATTATGGGTAGGGACACTAAAATGAGGATGAATGATGATAAGGAAGATGGCAGAAGTGGCAGAAGCTTGTTTATGAGGGGGATAGTGTGGCGTGTGTGTGCATTTGGAAACGATGGAAGATCTATCTTGGAGCACAGAACTAATGCTTTCGGTGACCAAGTTGTTTTCTGCACGTGAATTCTGCTTCAATGCCCTGCTTTTTGAACGTCCTAATTTATCTTAATGATTCAGCCAGCACGAATTTCATTGATCATGTGTCTTCCCAAGATACCCCGGTTTCATTTTGTGGGGTTTTTGATTTTCATGAATAAGGTGCAAGTCGGGCTGAATCAAATACTCTAGCAATTGTCACTCAGAAATATGATTGAACAATGTTAAAGAAGAACGTATCTGTCGTTATGGCTTACTCCGGATTTGAAAAATTATTTACTTGTGTGATTTCATGTCATCACGCTTTACAATACATGCGTATGGCCCTCGTGTGCGAAAGGGCCTCGTACATTTTACTTATTTAATGGACAATCAAAATACCAAGTACATCGAGAAAAGTAAAAAGAGTTACAAGTCAAATTCATTAGTGATTCCAATTATCCGGCATTATGTGAAAGTGTGTGATTGTTTCCCTGGATGTGACTGCAACATTTTAAACTACCAAAAGATGGCGTTGTCACATTTGCACAAGGAAAGTCCCACGAGCCAAAATGCGATCCCGACCTTTAGTCGTGGCACTTCTTCCCTGCACCTTGCGCCCATTGCCCACTTATTAAGTTCAATTGGCTAAGCAAAAAGTTTTAAACAGAATAAGAGCAAGCAAAAGAGAAAAATCTTATATCGTTATCGAAAAAAAAGGGGAGAATTTTGAAAGGATTGTTGCCCTTAACGGGACCAGTTTCTTATTTTATCTGATACCTATAGTGCGAAATTAACATACATTAAAGAGCCCCACTAGATTCGTCGGAAGACACTTAAAACACATAGTTTTTTTTTTTTTTGCTTTTTTTTTTTTTTTTCAAATTGAATGTTTTATACCATGCACTGATAATAAATTAAGAAACTATTTCAAGATCAAAAAGTGGTCATATCTTTCGTAGATTTGGTGCCCAGAAGAGAAAAGAAATTGGCCCACCCCAGACTACTTCCTCGGTCCACTCGCACGCAGTGGTGCGGAGTGACCCCAGGTGAATGTGACTTCACGCTATAAGAAGGCCGAGAAATCTCCCCCACACATTTGAAATTTCAGTTTCCTTATCTGCGTTCTTCTGAAGAATTCACAAAATTTAAGATTTTACAAAACTTTAAGATTCAAACAAGTTTCAAAGCAGCACCCAATTGTTATAAAGTGAAAGAAAAAAAAAAAAACTTCAAAATGGAAAGATTGAACCAATTGGCCGGCCAATTATCTCCCTCGGCAAAACAAGCAGTGCTTGAAAAAAGACCAGATGACGTCGTCATTGTGGGTGCCTATAGAACTGCAATCGCCAAAGGTGGCCGTGGGTCATATAAAGATGTGGGATCCGACTGGATCTTGACGAAGTTCATGGCAGAATTCCTCAAAAAGACCGGCGTCGACCCA
The DNA here is from genome assembly GCA_030583145.1 of Metschnikowia vanudenii. Classification (NCBI taxonomy): domain Eukaryota; kingdom Fungi; phylum Ascomycota; class Pichiomycetes; order Serinales; family Metschnikowiaceae; genus Metschnikowia; species Metschnikowia vanudenii. The sequence continues at coordinate 40,141 of JAJMHT010000094.1, forward strand.
AGCTTGATTGAGGATGTGGCAGTCGGTAACGTTTTGAACAGGGCTGCCGGAGCGTCGGAACATAGGGGCGCGTGTCTTGCTGCCGGGATCCCAAATACCGCGGCTTTTGTTGCCATCAACAGACAGTGTTCTTCTGGATTGATGGCTATCTCCGATATTGCCAATAAAATTAAATGCGGGGAAATCGATTGTGGCATTGGGGCTGGAGTAGAATCGATGTCCTCTAACTACGGACCTCAATCTATACCCAAAGTTGATGCCCAATTGCAAGAAGATCCCGAAATGGTAAAGTGCTTGATCCCCATGGGTATCACCAACGAAAACGTAGCGGAAAAGTACAGCATCTCGAGACAGAAACAGGATTTGTTTGCTGCAGAATCGTATGCAAAGGCCGAAAGAGCTATTTCCTCTGGCGCATTTAAGTCCGAGATATTGCCCATAGAGTCATACAGCAAAGAAGATGGTGATGATGAAGATGAAGAAGGAGAAGGAGAAGGAGCTGCAGTAGTCAAGAAATTCGTTGTAGACACCGATGAAGGTCCAAGAAAAGGTGTAACTGCTCAATCCTTGGGCAAATTGAAGCCTGCCTTCAAACCCACGGGAACCACCCATGCTGGAAATGCTTCGCAAGTATCTGATGGTGCCGCTGCCGTTTTGTTGATGAGAAGAGATTTGGCAGAGAAGAAAGGATATGCTATCCAGGGTAAGTTTGTCTTGTGCAGCACAGTGGGTGTGCCGCCGGAAATCATGGGCATTGGTCCAGCTGTAGCCATTCCTAGCGTATTGAAGAAAACCGGCTTGAGTGTCAAGGATATTTCCGTCTTCGAGGTTAATGAAGCATTTGCAGCCCAATGTTTGTACTCGGCTGAGACTTGCAACATCCCCAAAGAAAAGTTGAACATCAATGGAGGTGCCATTGCTTTGGGTCACCCATTGGGATGCACGGGAGCAAGACAGTACGCCACAATCTTACCATTATTGAAGACAGGTGAGATAGGCTTGACCTCCATGTGTATTGGTACTGGTATGGGGGCAGCCTCAATTCTTGTCAAAGAGTAGGTGTACGACCAAGGGATTACTAAGTGATATGGCTCGAACTGACCACAGGAAAAAAATAGTAATCGCAAATCTTCTGAATTATGTGATATGATAAAATAAATGTATTTACGGAGATATAACTTGGCTTCTTTGTTAGACCGCATCTTTTAGCCTAAACCGCGAATAGTCCAAGAGGGTACATATTCACGAAGCGTAACTTGGTCCACTTCCCCTGTCTTAAGACCAACGGGTGGTCCTGTGTCTACGGCTGACTTCATTTCTTGGAAAACTTCTTTATTGCTGCTTACTCGCAGCACTTTCCTCAAAAGCCATATATGAGGGGACAGGATAAAAATAGATTCCAAAGTGCAATTCTAGATCCTGTTGCGGCATAATGCCATGAAAATGAAGTTTCAAGGATTCGTTTTCTTGTTGTTTTGAAAAAAGAAAAACCAAAGGAAAGAACGACACATAACGGCACAAGAAAAAAAAAAAAAGTAATAAAAATGATACACTTGTGGTTTGTAACTTCGAACACCACCTATGGAGCAATTTTCTGTGATGAATGAAATGAACCGATGTAACATCATCTTGTGAAATAATACAAAGTTGGCAAGACCTCAAATATTCCCTGGCCACTTTTTCTCTTTTAAGCGAACACTCTGAAGTATTTTCTTCCGTTTCTATGGCTTGGTTTTCTTGTCCTATTCTTAAAGCCTTTGGTGCAGCAAAATGAGCAAGTATTCTAACCATTTTCCGAACAAGTACGGACGACGACGTAGAAGCTTGCCGTACGACGGCTATCATCGAAAGTGGAATAAAAAAAGGCCGATTCGAGCTTCTTGGGTAAAAATAGTATGATGTACTATTGTTTACTTTTTTTTATCTTGATAATCGGCTCGAACTTAATCTTCTTCTTCTTCTTCTTCTTTTTTTTTTGTTTTTTTTTTTTTTGTTTTTGCTTTCAGAACACCTGTAAAATTTTCAGTTCATGTCCTTACATAGTTTGTGTGCTGGGTTTTCCTGGCCTACACCTGGAATGGATTTTTAAAAGGATCTGGAAACTATTTTCCATATTGATAGTATCCAGTCTTATCTAGAACCAAATGTTTTTCAGAAACAATGGTTACCGAGGAATCTACGGAAGATTGTAGAAAAAGTGGTAGCCAGAAACCCAAAACCCAAAAATCAAAAAGGGCTGTATGTGTTTAGGTTTTAATAAAACTAAAATAGCTGACATTATGGAAACGCTAACCTTTGGAAATATTACTCAGATTGATAAGAGTCACGTGGGCTTAATTGGCGTTCCGATTCGCAGCAGCTTTACCTGGGGAAACTCTATTTTGGAAGAAGCTTATTTGACTTTGTGGCGAATTCCCCCGGTATCAGTTTGCGTAGGTCACACGTTTAACACACCTTCGACTGTGACGCTTTCCCCTTCTTGAACAAAGTGTCACGGTCTAGGCTTCTACCTTCCGGTCTTATTAGCGCATTGTTCAGTCCAGTTGAGATTGCGCAACGAGATCTAATTTGAGTCTTTTCTTTTTCCATCAAAGTGAAACCTTATGGTGATAAACACCGAATTGCAGAGAATTAAAGATAAATCAAAAATCTAAGACCCGAAGGTAGGTAAATGATTCAATCTAAGAATCGGGCGGTCTCAGAAAAAAAATGGCTATTAACAGTTCGTGAGAGCCGTAGCAACCCGCAATCTCAAATAGCAAAGCCCTTGTATTATTGAAACTTTAGGCGAGCCAAGAAACCATCCATATAATTATCAGGGGCAGGTGTGAATCCCGATTCGAAACCAGCCCTTGTAAACGTCACTGTTGCATCTTTCACCGAGGCAATTCCGTGGGTGGTGACGGAATGTTATCGGAGTCCGGCATGCGAAGGAAAAAGAAAAGGGTAAGAATAAAAAAATAAAAAAAAAGAGCAACGATGAACTACGGTTTTATTCTCACACTTATTACCGGAATAACGGGACTAAACCAAGCAAGGTACGAAATCAAATAAAAAAAATAAAAAAATGTGGGCATCACTTCAATACTCTTTTTTTTTTTTCTTTTTCTGAAGCTCACCTATTAAATTGAATAGGGCCGATATTTAGACGAAATAATGGAAAACGGCGGAACAATTTAGTGTCTCAATGTAACATAACCAATGAAAATCATCAGATTAGAGCGCAAAATGTACAGAACTTTTTGTTTTTAGCCTCATGAAAATCAGCCTGTATGATGGCCGGGCGGGCGTGGTGAGGGCAAACGTGAGAGGTGGACCGATAATTTAATACTGGTATTTCTTGACGAGGTGGGTTGCATACCGGAAAGCGCGCCCGAATGGGGGGCGTTCCTGCTTGGACTATGAAAATCTTTCCGAAGCAAGCATTCACGAGATGACTCCTCCAGAACCCCCACTCCCAAATGTCACCTCCTATGAAGAGTGGTATTTTCAGTCTGGCATACTTGAACAGATTGGAAATGTGAGATTATTGTCATACATATCATAAAAGAAAGCCGAGAGTAATTCGGAAAAGCAATGAAGAAAAAAATAGCTTTAATTGTCTCACTGACTTTCTAAATTTGAGGCGGGCTCATGGGAAGCTACTGCAAAACGCCAAGTCTCAAAAATTCTTCGGAGTTCCTATGGGGAAGGTGGGAAGGGGGCCAGCAAATACATTAAAAAGTTAATAAAAAAATGTAGGAAAAAAAAAAAAAAAAAAAAAAAAAAACGCGCATAGCACAGCCCTGTCCAACTGTGGTGCATGGACCAATATGGCGGAGATGTGGTAATTTTCGAAGGGAGGTAATTTTTTCCAAAAGGGGGTGTCGAAGTGTATTCATTTTCCAGTTGGGTTCCCTTTCTTCCGTTACCTTGACCTTCTTTCTCTTGTAAAATGACTTTTTTTCCAAGCGACAATGGTAGTTTTGGTCTTTCTTATTTGAATAATGGACTTATTCACCACGCTAAAACTACACCCTGGGAGATTCGAGAAACCTTCATGTACCTGCATATTTTGAGGTCACAGTAGCAAAAATAATCAAGAGAAAAAAAAGAAATCAAATATGCAGATAACGCACATAATTTCGCTCGAGGGAAAATGTACGGTGCAGGAGCTACTAGGGTGAGCTATAAAAGGCGAATATCCCCTCATCCGCTAATTTCTAATTTTTGTTATCCATCCAAAAATGCAATTCAAATCTGTCATCGTCGCTTTGACCGCCGCCTCCGCTGTTTCCGCTGCTAACGCCACCAACGGTACCAAGCACAACGGTACCAACAAGACCAACGGTTCTTCTACCTCCGCTCAAGCCGGTGCCTCCCAATTGGTTGGTGCTGGTGTTTTCGGTGCTGTTGCCGCCGCTGGTGTCGCTTTGTTGATCTAAATGACACATCCAAAATAAGAAGTCTTTGAGCTTCCTTCATTTTCATTTTCATTTTCCAACATTTTATACACGCTTGAGGCGCTAATTTTTTTTATACACGGCCCCAGCATTAATCTATTCTGTTTCATTATGTATAGCTAAAATATACAAATACCGAACCTTATTCAAGCCGTAGAAATTAATGATTGTAATTTGTGACATTTTCCTTCATTACTATTGGGAAATATGCCACAGTCGAAAGGGTACCATTCTATGGAACATGGTTGTTGCCGCAGGATTTGCCTTTTCTCGTGCGACTAACCACCTTGTTGGTGCACGCCCATCCACGAAAGGCGAGCGTTTCGGCCTCGCCTCCACTCTAAAAATAGAGTTGCTACCATTCATAACCCTACCATAACTACTTATAATGTTTACTGGACTAATTGAAACAATAGGCACGGTGCTAGAGTACAATGTTCATGACAACTCCAGCTCAGGCGGAAACGGTGTCTCTATGGTGGTAGGAGATTGTCTGGAAATCTTGACCGATGTGCACCTTGGGGACTCCATCTCCACAAGTGGGGTTTGTCTTACAGTGACGGAATTCGATGAGCAGAAAACATGGTTCAAGGTCGGAGTGGCACCCGAAACACTCCGCAGAACGAATCTTGGCGACTTGACTAAAGGTGGCAAAGTTAACTTGGAGCGTGCCGTAACAAGCGAGGTCCGGTTGGGAGGTCACGTGGTGCAAGGCCATGTCGATACAATTGCTCACATCACCCAACGGGTACCTGACGGAAACTCCATTGCATTCACTTTCCAGCTCCGCGACCCCCAGTGTATAAAATTCATTGTGGAGAAGGGGTTTATTGCCATTGATGGTACGTCGTTGACCGTGACAAATGTCGACTATAAGAAACGCGAGTTCTCCATTATGCTCATCAGCTACTCACAAGAAAAGGTGATTCTCTCGCAAAAAGATGTGGGAAGCACCGTGAATATTGAAGTTGACTACACGGGTAAGTTGATTGAAAAACAGGTGGAGTTGACATTGGAGGGACAATTGGACCAAGAGGACAGTCCGTTAGTACGGTTCATAACTGAGACGGTGAAAAGACATATCAAGTGATTATAAACAAATAGACGGGGGAATAGCTCTTTATCTTTTTGATATTGTAATTGGTACATTGTATATAAGAAAACTTGGGAATTATTATATTGCAATAGATCAGTAGTAGACCCTAAAATGAGCTTGAATATCAATGGAACCAGGTTATTCCTTGTGCTTGGGTCGCGCACGTCCTGTGGCAAACACCTCGGTCTCCACGCATTGAGGTGGAGTGCCCGAACGCCATTCCAGACCCACGATCTTTTCACTGCAGCACTTAAAAAATCATGGATATTGTTCTCGGAATCAAAGTCCAGGACGCTACTATTTTGGCCACATCCAAAGCCGCCACCCGCGGTATCTCTGTGTTGAAAGCCACCGACGATAAGACTCGCCTTCTCAACACGCACAACTTGGTTGCCTATACGGGTGAGGCAGGTGACACTGTGCAATTTGCCGAGTACATCCAAGCCAACATCCAGCTATACACGATGCGTGAGAACGGGCAAGAGTTGTCGCCGAAGGCCACGGCGTCTTTTGTGCGTAACCAGCTCGCCACCTCCATCAGATCCCGTAAGCCTTACCAAGTAAATGTGCTTATCGGTGGCTACGACACGAAAACCAGTTCCCCTACTTTGAACTGGATCGATTACTTGGGAACACAGGTTGAGTTGCCCTACGGTGCTCATGGTTATGCTGCTTTCTACTGTACGTCGTTGTTCGACAGACACTACAGACCAGATATGACTTTAGCCGAGGGAATCGAATTGTTGAAGATGAGCTTGAAAGAATTGGAGACTAGAATGCCCATTGACTTCAAGGGTGTTTATGTGAAGGTTGTGGACAAGGATGGAGCCAGGCCAATTGAGATATAATGACACGTGAATCAATAAACATGCCGTGTGACACAATAATTGTTTGTTAAAAGGGAAGATTTTATGCTCTCTGTTTGACAGCTCAATTAAATACGAAGCAAAATTACGAAAAATTTGGAAGACTCTTTGGAAGAAGAGAATATCTGCTTTGATAGTAATAGAAAATCTTAGTTTTCCATGTAATAGACTGGGATGTGTTATTTGTCCTGCTAACATAAAGGAAGGGGCGTACTTTCTTGGTATTTCTACTTCAAATTTTCTTCTTCGTGCTTTTAAACATGAATTCTTTAACTTGGTATTTCAAGTCTTGTAGATCTAGATTTGTAGTCCTTCTATGTACACATTGAATTTTTTTTTTGTCCTGGGGCCTAAATGTGAGACTATATGAGACTGATATAGCTAAGGGCAACTCTCACTAGATTAAGAAAGGCCAGTGCGGCCGTAATGTCATTCCTGAACTCATGCCTTGATCTGCAATTCTCATGAAACTTTTCTTTGTTCTAATCTTTTTCAATTCCATTTTTTTTCTTAACTTTCATCTGAATAAGTGTGCCTTTTCATGTGAACTACTATTTTCCAAGCCCTGTCCGATTGTAAAGGTAATGGCCCCACAGCACCATGGGCCACTGGCCTCACTGGCCCCACAGGGCCTAAACGCGGACACTTCTCTAGGCCGCGCCCTGCGGCTTTGGCCCCATTACTCCGCTTGGCCCTAAGTGTACATGGGGGATTTAGCTCAACTCCACATAAACAAACGCCTAAAGAAAAAATATAAACAGAAGGATGGTCGACGAGTCAAGGCGACTCAAAGATATTGCAGATCTAGTATCAAAACATCTCAGCTTCAACGATGAAGATCTCACGTTATCTCGTTTCATGTTGAAGTTGTACAATGAGTCTATGGAGAAAAGCCCAGCCGCATACTCATCGCAGTTGCTGACTTTCAAAGAAACTGTAATGGCCAATGGGGGCGACGAGTTCCCTTCGAATTTCATCAAGGAAGTCCACGGCAAACTTTCAGGAGATTGTAATCCAGAAACTACGACACCAAAATTGAAAGAACTTGAAAATCCCACGCATGCACTGTCATCACGGTCGTCTACCGAAGCCCAGTCTCTGCACGGGCAAAAGACTGAACAATTCTCTGGACTTTCTCTACCGAATCAACCTAGAAGGGGAACCCCCGATGTTCATGACTATCATGCCTCGGTAAAGGCACCTAGAGATTTGGATCAGCCAGGTACTTCTCAAGGTGCATCACTGCGTGCTCAGACACGTGGAGCAGATCGCCCCTCACAAGATCATATCGAAGAAGGTCGTATTTACCGCGGTTATGTCAGCAACATTGCCCCTTATGGAGCTTTTATTCGCCTCGATAGTCCCACCTCCTTCCTCCTGGGTCTATGCCATGTCTCTCGAATGCTGTTTGATGGTAAGACGCGTATAAGACACCCCCATGATGTAGTACGCCTCAATCAAGAGTTGTTTGTCCGAGTGGATGAGATTGTGAAAAACGATCATAATAGCCGCCGAGACAAAATTTCCCTTTCTATGGTGGGTGTGGATCAACTCACGGGGCTCGATAAGCTGGAAGAACTTGTACAAGAAACCTTCCACGATAAAAGGGGCCGTCCACCTTTCAACGAGCAACAAAAGCCACCACTGAAACGTAGACGCCTCACTTCGCCTGAGAGGTGGGAGATTCGCCAGCTTATAGCTTCCGGCGCCGCTTCTGCTTCTGATTACCCTGAGCTAAATGCATTTCAGGATGAAGACATGGGCGAATTTGGCCACGAGGTAGAGGAGACGGTAGACATAGAACTCAATACCGAAGAGCCTAAGTTCTTAAAAGGACAGATGGGTGGAGGTGCTTTTTTCAACCCCATGTCTATTCTCAAAAATCCCGAAGGTTCCCTCAGTAGAAGTGCCATGAGTGGATCCAAATTGGTTCAAGAGGTGCGGGAAGAAAAGCTCGCCAGGCAGAAACAGTTGAGAAAAGACGCCATAACTGCTCAAAGCTCCAATGATCCCATCAAATCTATGACTGAGCGGGACCTTGAACTGAAAGAAAAAACTGAAGAGGTTATCAACCAGTGGAGACAGAAGCAACGCAGCCAAAAGGCCAAGCTCGATGGTTCCAATGCTCCCAAAACTATATCACAACAGCGCAAATCTCTTCCGGTCTACTCTATGAGAGCAGAATTAGTCCAGGCAATTAAGGATAATCAGTTCTTAGTGATTGTTGGAGAAACTGGTTCGGGTAAAACCACCCAGATCGTACAATATGCCTATGAAGAGGCCCTCAATTTCGTCAACAACGAATCGAAAATAATTGGGTGTACTCAGCCGAGAAGAGTTGCTGCAGTATCCGTTGCTGCCAGAGTTGCTGCTGAAGTCGGATGTAAAGTAGGTGAACAGGTCGGATATACTATCCGTTTCGAAGATCAAACCTCTTCGAAAACATCTATCAAGTACATGACAGATGGTATATTGCAAAGAGAAGCTTTATTAGACCCATCCATGCTGAAATATGCACTAATAATGTTAGACGAGGCTCATGAACGGACCATTGCTACAGATGTTCTTTTCGCGTTGCTCAAAACAGCAACTCAAAAGAATCCAAATTTGAAGGTCTTGGTAACTTCTGCAACTCTTGATTCTGACAAATTCTCGAGGTACTTCGATAATTGCCCCATTCTAAAAATCCCAGGAAGAACATACCCAGTTGAAGTATTATTTTCCCGGGAACCCGAGCAGGACTATTTGGCTGCTGCATTGGACTGTGTCATGCAAATCCATGTTGCAGAAGCTGAAGGAGATATCCTCGTGTTTCTCACCGGCCAGGAGGAAATTGAGACAAGTGTCGAGGTGCTAAATTCTCGTGTTAAGACACTTGGAAGTGCCGTTTCCGAACTCATTGTCGTACCCGTGTATGCTGCCTTGCCATCTGAAATGCAATCTAAAATATTTGAGCCAGCTCCCGACGGTGCAAGAAAAGTTGTTTTGGCGACCAATATTGCCGAAACGTCGATTACTATCGATGGAATCAAATATGTTGTTGATCCTGGTTTCGTTAAAGTAAACGCATATGATCCAAAGCTCGGTATGGACCTGTTGATTGTGTCTCCAATTTCGCGAGCCCAAGCAAATCAAAGAAGCGGTAGAGCTGGACGTACTGGACCAGGAAAGTGCTTTCGCCTTTACACAGAAAATGCCTTTGAGTTGGAAATGCTCCCGAACTCAATTCCCGAGATTCAGAGAAAGAACTTGTCATCAACAATCCTCATGTTAAAAGCAATGGGGATTAATGACTTACTTAACTTCAAATTCATGGATCCTCCACCAACTCAAACCATGGTAAATGCTTTACATGAGCTCTATACCTTGGATGCGCTAGATGATGATGGTTTTCTCACTCCTTTGGGAAGGCAGATGGCGGACTTTCCGATGGAGCCAGCATTGGCAAAAACTCTTTTGGCTTCTGTGGACCACTTGTGCGCCCTAGAGGTTTTGACTATTGTTGCCATGCTTTCAGTGCAGACTGTCTTCTACAGACCCAAAGAGAAACAAGCTGCCGCCGATCAGCGGAAACAAAGATTCCACAGTATACATGGTGATCACCTAACTTTTCTCAATGTGTTCAAGGCTTGGGAATTAAGTGGCAGATCAAGCCGTTGGTGTAAGGAAAATTATATTCATGAAAGAAGCATGAGAAGAGCCCAAGATGTGAAAAATCAACTCGAATCTATCATGAGAAAGTACGGGCTTGCGGTCAATAGCAACGATGACAACTCGACAATCAGAAAGGCATTCTGTTCTGGGTTTTTTAAGAACCTGGCAAAAAGAGATCCTCACGAAGGAATTTACAACACACTTCTTGACCAAACTCCCGTACACATACATCCGTCACTGTCTATCTATGGCAAAAGCGCTGAGTACGTCATTTACCACACTCTCTTGCTCACGACAAAAGAATATATGCACTGCGCAACGACGATAGACCCTAAATGGCTCACGGATCTTGCACCCAAGTTTTTCAAGAAAAGTGACCCTAATAATATATCTGAAAGAAAAAGGAAGGAGAAAATTGTGCCTTTGTTCGATCGGTATGCACAAAGCCAAGACTCTTGGAGACTTACAGCTCATGTGGAGGCCAAGCAAAAAGCACTCGGGAAATTACACCAGTAATCTTAAGGTGCGTGTTGTTCAGTAGCCACCACTATATTCGGCTCAAGTCGAGAAATTCTGGAAAAAAGAACTTTCCCATACTTGATTTTTAAAAAAAAATGTGGCCCATTTATTACAATTAGCCACCTTATCATGATGCGACAAAAAAAAAAAAAAATTGAATAAAAGCATTTGATAACATCTCGTTGTGGGTTGCACCCTAGCATGTGACTTCTATGCGCGCCGGACCTGGATGCCGGGCCGAACGCTGAATGTGGGGCAGCTTATAAATTATGGCGCATTTGCTGCCAGCAAATTTTCCTCTTCACCTGGCATGGATTCCATACAACAAGCGCTCTCTAGTGCCCGTTTAGCAAAAGACGTTCTCTCTGAGCGGTTCAACTTGTATAAGGCGGTCCCGGATATCTCGCGAAATGGTGTGAAATCATTGAAGAAGAAGTATAGTGCGGGAGAGCAAATCACAAGTGTGGAACATCCAGGAACATCCATTCTAGAGTGTCAACCGCTAAAGATAGAAAATGGGGACATTGTCGATACACAAGGGAGGCGGCGTGTGCTCAAAGGAATAAATGTTGACTCTGCCATGAAGTTGCCTGTAACACCGTTCATGCCCAGTTATGAAGGTGAAAGCAGTGATTCCAGCAACATATTCTTTGATGGTGACCAAGTTTCCTTCGTGGGCCGTCCATTCCCACTAGATACTGCAGAATCCCACTTTGAAAGAATTAAGTCTTTGGGATACAACACAATCCGATATTTGGTCACTTGGGAGGCTCTCGAGCACTCAGGTCCTGGCATTTACGATGAGGACTTTATCGATTATACCATCAAAATTCTACGCATAATCCACCAAGTCGGGGGCCTCTACGTGTTTTTGGAACCACATCAAGACGTTTGGTCCCGTTATTGCGGTGGCTCCGGTGCCCCTTTGTGGACATTGTACGCAGCTGGTCTTCAACCAAAACGATTTTCGGTTTGTGAGGCAGCAATCCTTCATAACAGCGATAGGTTCGATTATAATACGAGAAACGATGCGCAGTCGTATCCCAAAATGCTCTGGACTTCTAACTACAAACGTTTAGCCCTGTTAACGATGTTTACATTATTCTTTGCGGGATCAACTTACTTTCCTCACCTTAAAATCAACGGTGTAAATATTCAGAATTTTTTACAGTCTCACCATCTAGAGAGTTTGAAGCACCTTTGGAAAGCGGTTGTCGAAAGATTACCGGAGATGTTTGAGAATGGCTCCATGTTAGGATTTGAGCTGCTCAACGAACCAAACTCTGGTTTGGTAGGAAGCCCAAACTTATCAATGATTCCTTCCAGTCAACACTTGAGGATTGGCACCACGCCAACTGTGTATGATTGTTTTCGCCTAGGTATGGGGTTACCGGTTGAGGTGGACAACTTCAAAATTTCCATCACTGGACCTCAGAAGGAAGGCCGAGTGATTGTTGATCCGAAAGGTCAGTGTGCATGGCTTTCTTCAGCAGAGGCTGCAATTATCGATCATAAGTATGGTTGGAAGAGATCAGGATGGACTTTAGGTGAGTGTATTTTTGCTGGATCGCGCATTTGGACATGGGATGATGCCAATCTAGGTGAAATTAACTCTTCTTCTCAGCAATCTCGACTTACCTTCAGCGATGAAGGCTGCAAATTGCTCAAACCAAACTTTTTCAATGAAGTTAACTCTGAATTATCTCTTGATCTTCCCCACGAAGAACGCCCAGAGCTCATAGATCAAGCTTTCTTTACCAATCACTTCTTTGTTACTTACTATGTCAAGTTCAAGGATATGGTCCGGTCAATTGCACCAGATCTGTTTGTTCTCATTCAGCCTCCTGTACTTGAGGAGCCACCTAAACTAAAAGATGATCCTCGCAAAATAATTGATGACAAAACCATTTATTGCCCACATTATTATGATGGAATGTCTTTGATGTTCAAAAGTTGGAACTACCGCTATAATGTGGACACCTTGGGTATCATGAGAGGCCGGTACCTCAACCCTGTTTTGGGGATAGTTTTTGGAGAGCGTGCCATAAGAAACTGTCTCAAAAGGCAATTCATCGAAATCAAAGAGGAAGGAAGACGATTTTTGGGTCCAATTCCTGTGTTGATGTCGGAAACTGGTATGCCTTTTGATATGGAGGACAAAAGAGCCTACGAGGATGGGCGCTATCAGTTACAAACTTCTGCTTTGGATGCCTTAGCAAACGCTTTGGAAGGCTCTGGTATGCATCACACCTACTGGTGTTACACAAGCATAAATTGCCATAAGTGGGGTGATCGCTGGAATAACGAAGATTTCTCTTTCTGGTCGCCTGATGACCGGGATTTGGCTTTTGAATATCCCGAGGAAGAGAGAAGCTTTAACTTGTCATACAGATCGGATAGTTTTTCGTCTACTCGAAGAAGCAGTGTTACTCCATCACTTAAGAGTATTCGCGATATGAAAGACAACTCTGGTGTTGCCGAGGTCCTCAAGACCAAACTTGCATACCATAGAAAGCGTCTTGTGCCGAAGATTTTTAAAAAGTCACCAATGAATGATCTACATGAGGAGTATTCTGATTCCAGATCCAGCTCTGTTGAAGAGTCGTCCTTGATTTCGTGCTCAACAAATAATATTCGTTACCGGCATTTCAAGCAATGTTACCCTTCCCCCGATGGTATACGTGCGGTGAGTGCTGTCATGAGACCGTTCCTTGTCGCCACATTAGGAACAGTCAAAGAATCTGAATTTGATATCAAGCTGTCCAAGTTTTCCTTAACCATTATTATGGATGCCAAGTTCACCGAGGACCAGCTCACAGCAAACCCAACAATAATATTCACACCTAAGTGGCACTACCCATACCTCAACTACGATGACATATCTCTCAACTGCGGATTCATTAAGTATGATGAGGCTAACGAATATCTAGAATGGCATCACTACAGCCCAGGTGATGACGAGAGTGGGTCAATTTCAAGCAGTATACAAAACCCAAATGAGCACACGATTATACTCAAAAACCACAGCGGAAGTCTTGAAGACCTCAATCCTGGTGATGGTACCAGCTCAAGTGAGTGTCCGATTGTGTGAGCCGATCCCCTGTACAGAAATGACTTCATAAATATGTGCATTAAATAATTCTAATTGATGTGAGAATCAATGTTGGAAATTCTAGAAATCCAAGGAGTCGTGGTTTCTCTTGGAGGAATCTTTCAATTCCTCATTGACCAACTTGTTCACATACTGAGTAAAGTACTTGACGTACGGTTTTAGGCTAGATTTTTCAAAATCCTGTGAGGTTCTAGGCAATTGCACCGAATCCGAGTCTGACTCTTCGACGGACTGGCTCGATTCCCTGTTCACTCTTTTAGCCTCCCACGTATCAATCTCTTCCTGCAACTGGTTGAGATTTGGTGCAGTCATGGGATTAAACCCATAGTCATCGTCCTCTGTATTCCCAGAAAGGTTTTTGGAGGGGTCGAAAGGAACACATACATTCCCGGTTCCTGGATGTATGCAAAAAGGAGACTTTAACAAATGGATCATTTGTTTCGACACCTCAATATCCAAGCGTGGGTACATATAGTAGATGACGATTTCCTTTTGCGCCTCCAACAAGGACCACGACTGAGAATTGTTTTTGAGTACAGTCTTTGCCACGGATGACACGTCTTTCCATTTTTGAGTAGACAGTGAGTAAGATGTTTCCTTTTTCCACTTTGCCCTCAAAGTTGTACGGAGCACCTGTTCAGGTAGGAAAGCCAATAATTCTTCGACCTTATCCCAGTTTTCGTCGGACCCAGGAGAGGTGTACCAAGGGTTCTGTTCCTCCAAGATAATTTCTTTGAACCTGGATTGCAAGATCGTATAAGATCTTTGAACATGGGGATGAAATGGTTTTGCTAGACCAAGTGACGATTTTCCCATTTTCAGAGACTTGGCACCTAATACATTCATGTACTCAATGACGGCCTTCCTCGCAGATTCGTCTAAGTTGCGGGCTCTTTTGTCACTGACCCAGCAATGTGCACCTCTTCTTCCCGAAAACACCCAAATAAAGTTTGTAAAGCCAAAATCTTCGCGTAGAGCCAATGAAATAACCTCACTGGCGACCTGAATGAACTTCCAGCATTTCGTACAGATATCAGTTTTAGAACAACATGTTCTGATTTCGTCGTAATCAGTCAAATCGATATCAAACACTAACTCTTTCAGGAGAGGTTTCATGGCATTTTTCGGGAGGTTTTTACGTTCCTTAGGGTTAACTGAGTAGATGGCCCCGACTTCAAAACGTGTGGGGTTGGCCTTGATCACGGAGTTCTGAAATTCCTCGGGACTATTAAACGAATTGTACCGCTGGTAAGCCCCCAGGCGAAACTCATAAGCAAACTCTCTCATGGTAAAATCTTTGCTTGGTTTCAAGGAGTGATTGAGCCACTTAAAAATCTGTTTGAAGGGAAGAATTCTTTGGTAGTAGAAAAGCATATCTGACTCCGAGGGTCTTGACAGCTTTTCGTGAGTTTTGGCCCCATTTTCAGCCGTATTGTTTGAAGGGCTCATTTCGTTTAAAGCTTCAACCATTATTGTTTTCTTTGTTTGTTGTATTTGTTTTGCGAGTTAGTAAACGATTTTGTCCAAAATTTGGGGCTGTTTTCGCTAAGTAGTTTGGACTAATGGGTTGGCTGGATAAACGCGTGCACGCGTCTTCTTTTTTTTTTTTTTTTTTTTTTTTTTTTTTGGCCTTTTCGCCTTTTTAGTAAAGGAACGTACCGCGTGGTTGCAAGACAATAAATGGCCCAAAAAATTTAACCACATTCACACACTAAGTGGGGATCCATTAATATCGAACAGTTAAATTTGATGAACACGAGCTTTTTTTTTTTGGTTTTTTTTTTCTGTTTTCTTCTGCTTTTCACGCCCAAGTTGTTAGAGTAATGGTGCCTTTGAACAGGGTAAGAACTAGCTTATCTTGTTCATTTCCTCACATCTGAGTGAGATCTCGCACAGCTTGTTGCTGGCTCTAGCACTTCACCTTAATGCGTCTGATTTGAGTTTTTGCTTCACTATGCTTTCTTCTAAATGAAAATATTTTCTTTAATTAGTGGAATTCTGCTCTACGAAACTCTTTCACCCTAGTTGAATTATGTGTGTTACTTATGAAAATACCACAGTACCAGTGAGGCTTTAAACCTTATAATCTTGGTCAGCAAGACTGACAAACTAACACTTACAGGCAAACTCAATGCAACTGATTGTGGAAACTGTCACTATTTTTGTATCTTATACATTCAGACTTTTGATAAACAGATTTTCATGTAATGCATTAAAGGGAAATCACTGTACTCCCTTAAGAGGTACCCAGGGTTGTGGCACTAGTATAGAAGCATCGAGACTGCAAAAAACTCGGCAAGTAACCTAATGATCTAAGCTGCTTTTTCTAAATCTAACCTGTTTTGGAGCCGAGTTGAAAAGTAATAATGACGAAGAATGAAAAGGTAACACATTGGATTACTGGTGCACGAACACAAGAGATACACCTTCGTCACCTGCGGTAACAAGCTTCGAGCCTCCTTCAAGCACAGCAAAGTCCAAAACTCCCATGTTGTGACCAACACCCACAAACAACTCTTCACCAGTACGGGCATCCCACTTGTAAATCTTACCGTTCATGCTTGATCCAATCAACACCGGGGTTTCGTCAACAAACTCGAGCTTGGTGATTGTATCATCGGATTTGAGGGTACGACGCAATCTCCACTGTTGCGAGTCAAATAACAAGACATCTCCAGAAACCAATCCCACGGCAAGCAAATTAACCGTGGGGCTCTTGCACCAAGACAATGCCTCCACGGAAAGATCGGCGATGTCCTCAACGTTTTCGATTGTTTTCACGTGGTGGACAATTCTACCAGTATCCAAGTTCACAATGGCTAATTGGCCATCTCTGGCACCAACGGCAAACACATTCTTGAACGTGTTAATCGACACCCAAGGGCTCTCGACACCTTTAAAGTCGTCATGTGGCTGTAATTTGTAGTTGGTGGCTCCAGAGAATGCATTCCAGTTGACGATAGAACCATC
The DNA here is from genome assembly GCA_030583145.1 of Metschnikowia vanudenii. Classification (NCBI taxonomy): domain Eukaryota; kingdom Fungi; phylum Ascomycota; class Pichiomycetes; order Serinales; family Metschnikowiaceae; genus Metschnikowia; species Metschnikowia vanudenii. Next base: position 56,800 of record JAJMHT010000094.1, read on the forward strand.
CTCAGAAATTGTGACCAACGTCAAACTATTTTGGCCATCTGTGTTGACGAAAACACCACCGTTACACTCAGAGTTATGAGAAAATCCCGACATGATCTGCTCGAGCGACTTAGCGCTCTCGTCAATTTGATACACCCAAACAGATCCGTCTGGAGCACCAAAGGCAAAGTATGGCAAATGGGGGTGAACCGTGATCCACAACACCTCCTCGACCTCCTCCAATTCTCCAAACTTGCTCCATTTTTGTCCACCTTTAGCAGCTTTGTGCACCTGGATACATCCATTCATGTCTCCCGTGATGACAAACTTACCATCTCCCGTAAACCCACCAGCAACCACGGATTCCTTGTGACCCAGCAACTCCCCAACAAACCTTGGTGGTTGCGTATGGGTCGTCCACATATAAGCAGTATTGTCACCGCCACCAGTAACCACCATGGGCAAAGAAGGATGTTTGAAAATGACAAATACACTGTCTTTATGTTGGTCGAAATAAGTCCAAGAGTTGTTGGCCAAGTCTATTTCTAGCGATTCCTCTTCGCCGAGGTCCAAGTCCATATCGTTCTCGTCGTTTTCCTCTGGCCCAGGCCCAAAATCATCGGCAACCTCCTCGGCGATTTCGTTGCTATCGACGAATTCCTCTTCGTTGAAATTTTCTTCGTGCTCTTGATACTCCGGTTGCGACATTGTGTATTTTTCTTGAAAAGAATGGATAAAGCTAGGAGTGGGTAAGTTTGCCTTTGGTGATTAATAATTATGGCGTTGGGGCATCTCGCGTATCTGCAGGTGGCTATCTCGCAGAACGAGTAAAAAAAAAAAAAAAAAAAGATATTGCAATAATGGTTATACTAATTTGTGAACGGGCACGGTCATTACAAATTAAGGCTTTTCAAATATACAGAAAGTAAGAAATAAATTATAGTTCAAATTTTGAAAGTTGTAAAGGGGAAATGTGTGTGTGTTACTTTGGAAAAAATAATTGAGCCTGTGGTGCCATCTACAACACAGATCCTCTGAAGTCTCACCGGTCTCATCCAGGTCTCTCCACCCCACGCAGCTACATATTTCAATGAGCCTTTGCACGAGCCATTGTTTGCTTTTCTTTGAAAGCTTCTTAATCAACGTTCAATTAATCCTGCCTATGTCCTGCCCGTTGGCTATTTCAGATTTGGATTACTCTCTTTCCTTGCTGTTGCATGTGGCTAACAACACATTGAACAAAATGGACCATTCCAGAGCTAACATCTCAGCAAACTATTAGTGTTATTCACGTTATTGGATCATCTGACGTTCATACTAATCGTTAAATCGTTTTCTTCCGTCGTCAGTCATGATTTTAAAAGGATTTACCATTAAATACATTTATTTCTCTATTAGTCAGTTTTGTTGTTTTTTGGCGATTCAAGTATTGTTCCTCACTTTTTTTATTCTTCGCGCACAAGCTGAATCCACATACTTTTCAGAAACAGTCACTAAAAATCAGAATCATATATTATTTAAAACCTAGCTGAAAAAAAGTTTGCTGATAACCAACTCCATACCTTCACAGATATTTCTTCTTTTATTTTCATTTTTTTCCCAGATGAAAATTCCATTATAAAGCCATTCCTGTGATGAGCTCTAACTGCGAAGCCAAATCTTTCTCGGCCTTATCGCTCTGAAGCTTTGTTTGCTTGTCTTTTTCCATACCCTCCCTTAGACTGCGGGCATCCAATGCAGTTACTTCTTTCGGGGCCTGCCCTTGTTTCAGTAGAGTGGTGTGAATGCTTGAGATGGTGGAAAGGTCCTTATTGAGTTTTGCGATGTGTGCTCTGGTCTGCTTCGAGTTCAGCTTGACCTTCGGCTTCAGCACAGCAGCTTTTCTAGTTACTGCCTTCTTGGAGATTGAAGACTTATCTGATTTGGGTACCCGTGACCCTCCTGCCTTGTGAGCGACTCTTGCCATACTTCGGGATATTTTCTGATGTACTACTAAACCACTTTTCGCAATGGGAATCGCATCTTCGCTTTGAAGAGTTTGGTGGGGCAAGAATGGGAGTGCACACAGACTTAAATAGGGAAATCAGAACAAAAACTTTCTCGATGCTCATCTCCATCTACGAATACGTCGAACCACCGGAAATTCCATAGAGTTTTACTCAGTTAGAGAATCATCTTACATTGAGTCATTAAAAAATTGGTATAAATATTGTGCTAATTTCAGAAACCACACTTATATATCTGTGGCATCACTATAAATATACTGAACATATCAATTCCCACATAAACGATGCCTTCTACACACAACCGTGACAAACCTTGGGACACAGATGATATCGACAAGTGGAAGATCGAGGAGTTCAAGCCCGAGCATAATGCCTCTGGACAACCTTTCAGCGAGGAATCGTCTTTCATGACGCTTTTCCCCAAGTACAGAGAAAACTATTTGCGGTCAGTTTGGGCCGACGTCACTAGTGCATTGGAGGGCCACAACCTTGATTGTCAGCTTGACTTGGTTGAGGGTTCAATGACTGTGAAGACGACGAGAAAGACTTTTGATCCTGCTATCATATTGAAAGCTAGGGACTTGATCAAGCTATTAGCAAGATCGGTGCCTTTCCCCCAAGCCGTCAAGGTTTTGCAGGACGACATCGCATGTGATGTGATCAAAATTGGAAGTTTCGTCTCCAACAAGGACAGATTCGTCAAGAGGAGACAAAGATTGGTTGGGCCTAATGGTAACACGCTTAAGGCCTTGGAGTTACTTACAAAGTGTTATATCTTGGTACAAGGAAACACCGTGAGTGCCATGGGACCATACAAAGGTCTCAAGGAGTTGAGAAGAGTGGTTGAGGATTGTATGAAGAACGTTCACCCAATCTACCACATCAAAGAGTTAATGATCAAACAAGAGTTAGCAAAGAACCCAGAGTTGGCCAATGAGGATTGGTCTAGATTCTTACCAAACTTCAAGAAGAAGAACGTCGCACGTAAGAAGGCCAAGGAGACGCAAAAACCTAGAGTTTACACCCCATTCCCACCAGCACAACAGCCTAGAAAGGTTGATCTTCAAATTGAGAGTGGTGAGTACTTCTTGGGTAAGAAGGAGAAGCAGCTTAAGGATTTGCAAGATAAGAGAGCAAAACAGGAGGAAGTCTCTGAAGAGAGAAAGGCCGAGAGAAGCAAGGCGTTCGAGGCTCCTGAAGAGGCCAGCCGTGAAAACAAGTTGCTTGCTTCAGAAGAAAGCCAAAAGGACAAGAAGGAGAAGAAAGAGAAGAAAGAAAAGAAAGAAAAGAAGGACAAGTCAGAGAATAAGGAGAAGAAGGACAAGAAGGAGAAGAAGGACAAGAAAGAAAAGAAGGACAAGAAAGAGAAAAAAGATAAGAAGAGATCAGGCGATGAGGATGAGGAGCCCAAAAAGAGAAGAAAGTCTGAGTAATTAGCATTGCATATAACGATATCGTCATTTTTTCGAGTTCTTATTGCCTCATGACATCCAAGTGTGAGTTGGTTTCTTTTCCCAAATAGAAGTGTGTTTCTTGTGTCAAATGTGGTTCGCGGGAAAGCGGGGTTGCTAAATTGAGAATTGGTAAGTGCGCATGAGGGGAACACCGTTTCCGAAAGAGGATACGTTATCCTGCAGAAAGAGCTCTTCGCAACAACAAACAATGCCACATTTATTTTCAAGAACCACTCAGAACTGGAAATTTATCCTTATTTATAAGAAAACTGATAGAAATAAACAAACTTCGAAGAACTAATAATCATTTAACGCTCTCCAAGAAAGGTCTACTGCAAAACTTTTATGTGTGTATCAGTTTTCCACCCAGATCGTGTACTTCAAACGTACTCATTATACAGGATCACGTAAACAAAAGCTCTGCACCTGTTGTATCGTAGCAAGGCGATGAATAATCCAGAGACAAGGACATCACCCCCTTGAACTCGAACAAAAGGGATTATTTATTGTTTTGAGAGCTTTACATATGGGCTAAGATAAAAAAAGCCTCGTATATTGAAATCCACGTTTTGTCGCTTCTGTCCCCAGCTTTTACTCGATTTTTCGTCCCGCTTTCTGTTTTGCTCTCGTGAGTTATAGACCCCCTCGGCCCCATATTTTCTCAATTTCTCTTCCTTGTCAGACAGCCCCCCCGAGTCACAAATTCTTCCAGCCACTAACACTTGGGAAAAATCAAGTGAGCTGAATTAATTGTTTAAAGTGACAAGAATACACGAGCTAGATCCAATTAAGCCGACCCGAGTCTCTCGTTTGCAGTGCATAAACATCATCCAGTGACTTTTTTTTTATTTTGTTGAATTTTTTACCCCACCCACATTATCTATATTCGAGAACAGCTTTCTTTCTTGCTTACACACATATTTGCTTTTGAAACGGTCACCGGAATGTCCAAACTAGATTCACTACTAGGCATGGTCGATACAATAGCTGCTCGCTCAGACAAGCTTGTGAGTAGTATCAACGACTCGCACATGCTCATTTCAGAGATTATGGAGATGAACAATTCTATCTCCCAATACGATACCCAGATAGAGAATATGTCCCAGCTTGTTGGAAAGAACAGTGAGTTTTTGGTAGAGTTCCAGAAGCTCTATGAAAAGTCATTCTTTCTCGAGTCCAACTTTGGCCTCAATGACTGCTACACCAACGATACATCTTTCAGCAACTTGTACCACGAGTATGATTTTCTCTGGAACGAATTCCACATGACAAACATAAAGTCTGGCCTGGCGCGTATGGAAGGTTCAAGAAATGTGCCGAATGAAGCTGGTACAGTAAATCCAGCCAAAGGGGCCAATGCGGCCATTACAAAAGGCCATCTGACGGAGAGACGGGTTTCACCTCCGCGGACGGTGAAAAACATCATATCCATCTCAAATCTTACACTAAAGCCTTTAAGATGCAAAGATTCCAAGGTTTCAAAACAGAAGTCTCGTTACCGTTTGTCCGAGGCATACACCTTGAACCCGTTACAGGCACTACCGGTCCGGGAAGTACTGGAAAGCTCCACAAACACAAATTACTCTAATATCATGATCACACTGGATCCTGAAATCCAAGGCCACGATAATGACAATTCCTCTTTCTCTTCAAACTTATCGGAGTCTAGCCTGCCGGTTTCTGTTTTGGTTAGTAATGACTTGGCACGAACCCCCAAGTTCCTGAGATCCACGCAGTCTGGGAATTCTGAACATGAAGACCCGCTTGACCCGTCTTCTCTGCCACTTTTGTTTAAATCGCTCCATATGCTGCCGTCTGATGCTGAAAATGTCGAAGATTTTGAGTATCTGGACTTTGAATCTCAGTCGCCTGATTCGAGATTTGAGGATTTCGATAATTTCCACCACTTCTTGCGCCGCAGCCGCATAAATCTCAGAGAATCCTTCCCAGTATTGGAGAGATCCAAATCACATGATTCTGTACTTTCAACGAAGGCTGAAGCAGTCCTGTCGTCTTTTTATCCACGAGAAATTACTCTGCGCAAGTTTCATAATCCGGCAGATATGATTAACTCTCAGAAAAAATCCCTATCTAGTCAACCTACGGTGGAGACTATCTACTCGAAAGGTGTTGATGGGGCTTCGAAGTTCAAAGAGCACTCTGCCAGATTGCTTGCGAGTCAAACTGACAAACAAGCAACTTCAGATGAAAATTCGACAACACCCAGGAAAACTCAGAGCTTCGACCTTTTCAAACTAATGAATTCTCCCCTTGGTTCACCCCGCGGTTTTAATCGCATGCGTACCCCGGAAAAGGACCAAGATCGGGATTGTTCATTCATAAACTCCAACTCCAGTTCTATCCCTAATGCCAGAGGTGAAAGGAGACACAGCGTGGACTTTCTCGGAAAATCACTAGCCTCCAGTTTCATGAACTTAGTAAACACTACTTCTCTGCCCAAGAAACTACGATTTGCCCCCTTGGGGCTAGATAATACCGGTCATGGAAAGAAGTCCCCGCCAGAAAAAATCAAGAAACTAAAGAAAGATTTGAAAAATCCCATTGCGCTGAAAAATGACACGAGGTCGAAGAGGCTTCCGCCCATGGATCGACAACTCAAAAACGGAAGCGGTTCCTTCTTGACTATTGGACCCAACAGAACGAAAATCATTAACCACGCAGACTCCTCTGTTTTTAGGAGACCCACTCTTCGTAGAATGAGTCAGTCTCTACTAACAGAATCTCTTAACGAGTCGTTGTTCTTTTGATTGTTGGGTTTAGTGGCCATCACCACCTAATGTGCTCTATTAATTTCTACTTTGCTAATTGTTACCCGATGCATGATATCCATTGATTACTGTGTTATCTAGATTTCTTCGTTCAATATATATTTTAATTATACTTCCGATCAGAATATCAATGCAATCCTTCTCAAGAAAAATTATCTCTGCTACTGAGGAATCCACCCTCGAGTTTTGCCCTTTCAACGCGTTCCTCAATTTCCTTCGCTTTGGAACTTTTGAATGAAGTCGTGTTTGCTGGCTTGGATTTGTTTTGTTTAGACAAGTACGTGATCGAAGCCTTCGACGCAGATGCAACTTTGTAATGCTTGTTGACAGTCACCCCACTAAAAGAATTGGTCGACACCTGTGCCGCATTCTTGTCACGGAGAGCCCTGAATGAGCTAACCATAGATGGCCGTTTGAACACACGTGAAAAGTCGTCATCATCCTCATCAGTTAGTATTTCTTCCTGTGGTCTTTTCCGGGATTCATTGATATCCTCACTGCTTCCAGGGCGTGTGTAAAGGTTGCTCAAACATTTTTTCTTGAGGGCAGAGACATCTTCGGCGCCATCGTCAAGTCCATGCTGTTCATCAGAAGCCTTTTGAATTGCGAAATAATCATCTTCATCTGTTTTAGAAAGAAATGATAATTGCTTTTGAACAAAAGATTCTTCCAAAACTTTCACTTTTTTGGGTTTATTTTCGGCATCAGAAAGATGGTGTGGAGTGTCTTCGGCTGTGGAATTAGTTTCCAAGTCTTCTGGTCCATGATCTGATAATTCGCTATCATGGAAAAGAGGAAAGGTTGGTTGGTCTTGAATGCTGTCAAAGAAAGCCTTTGTTTTTTCGCTTTTGGATCCTTGTATAGCCTTTTGACTATCCAAGAGCCTTTGCTTCTGCTCCTCCAATTTTTGTCTGCGATAAGCCATGAGAATCTCGTCCTCCTCGTCACTCAACTCAATATCGAATCTATTTGAGCGAGAACGTTTGGTAAGACGATGATTTTTGATATCATCCATCAACTTTTCCAAGTCATTTCTGTCTTTGATCTGGTACTGTTCCATAAACTTTTTCCTCACCTCTTCATCATTGAGGTTGATGTTAAAATTGTTGTCGATCATCCTTTCGTCTTCTGAGTTGGCTTGATCAGAGTCTTCTCTATCCATTCCACCGACGCCTTTCCACTCATCATCAGATTCTTCGGCTTCACCTTCAACGATTCCCTTCAATCCTCTGCGTTCCATCTCTTTTCTCATCTTTCTAGCTTTGAGCTCTTTTCTCCTTATCTTGGCTTCATAAATTGCAAGTTTTTGCTTTAGATCTTCTTCACTGACCTCTTGATCGTCTTCATCTTCTTCATCTTTCTCACCTTCTTTCTCACCAGGGGTTTCTTTCCCAACTGCTTGTTGAAAGTTTTCACGTATATGCCTCCGACCTTTATCTAGCGCCGAGTGAAGATCGTCGTCATCATCTGAATAAACATCCTCTTGCGTAGGAAGGATCATATCATCTTGAGTTGATGTGCCGTTTAAAGATGGACCGTCAACTTGAGTCGAAAGAAAGTTATTTTCATCGCCACTCTTTTGAGTGGAAGAATTCTCTTGGAACAAGATAGGTTGACGTTGAGCGAATTCGACAGACTCAAGAACGGAAGACTCTTGCGTTGCCGTTGGGGGTGGTAAGTTCGCAAACAATTGATGCAGATCACTCCTTAGGTTTCCAATACCTTGCTCGATGGCGGTATCGACAGGCGACTCGGGGCGGGCAATATCACTGTTAATTTGCATGACCGGTTCATCATTGCTATCTATATCATTTTCCTTGCTCAGGCTTCCAAACATATAGCTGTCATCTATTCTCTCCTCATTGCGAGTCACAGATGCAACAGCGGAATCTCTGTTTTCTTCCTCATCATCACTGAGGACAACTCTGCGAGCCCTATTGAGTCTTTTTTCTTTACGAGAAGCAACGTCTCGTTCTTGTTCTGATGCATCATCGCTTTCAATGTCATCACTGGATTCAAATGCATCGGAGTCGATTTCACTATCAGGCACTTCACTTGCGTTTTCGTCTCCGGAATCTTGTTTTGCATCGTCGTAGTCTTCATCACTTTTTTCTTCAAGCAATGCTTTCTGAGCCTTCTCCAAGAGCTTCTCTCTTTTCCGGATCCGTCTCACTCTCTCCATTTCACGTTCAAGCAAATTACCCATCTCTTCTTCTTCCTTTTCAATCTCCTCGATGAGCTCAGAATCTGGGTTGTTTTTCTTCAAGGCTAGAAGTTGCTTTGCGTTAGCACGTCTCAATTCGTTAAAAAGATTCCCTGTTTTGTGAGACTTTTGCTGGTGAAACTTCTGATTATTAGAATTAATTCCCAGATATTGCTTTCGAGAGAATTTCAGCTTGATGACAAAAGCCTGCTCTTTGGTTAACTCTGGGATACTTGACTTTTCGGTGATTTCAAGGTCACTCTCGGGATCCGAATCATCAAGAACAATCACATCATTCTTGGAATTTGTTGGAGAAGAATTCAATTGTTTTTTTAATTTCTCAGCGTACTCCTCGATTGGGGATAATCTCTTTTTTTGAGGGAACTTTTTGGGGACATTTGAAATGAGATCTAAAACATTTACGACTTCAAAATCAGACTCATCTGAGGAAATGTGGTTGGGGTCATGTACCAGAGAAATCTTGTTATTATCAGAGGCCTTTTTCTTAATGAATGCATTATCTTGAATAGGCGAGGTCGAAGGGCTCGAATGTATAGCTTGCTCGCTATTCATTTGTGGATTTTCATCGGAGTCACTGTCGAAAGCATCGAGCAATTGTTGCACGGGGTTGGAGGTCTTTTTTTCAAAGCCAGGCTGGATGTTCTTGAGTCTTTTCTGCTCGCTCAAGTCTTGCTCGATTTTTTGGAGTTCAGCTTTGGTCGTGACAGTTTTTTGGATAGACGAATCGCGTGTGGTATCAGCATCGTCATTCAAATCATTTTCTTCGTCTGTTAGAGACGCATGGGTTAATTCCGCAGCCAAGGTATAGTCTTGGTTTGTCTTGGTGAATGCATCTGGGTGGGTTTTTTGCGAGAAACCCTCACTTGAATGCAAAAAGTCTTGCTGTGTTTGTCTCGGAATAACCTGGGTTGAACCCAGAGTTGCATTTGCAAAGACAGAATGTTCCAAGGTCCCATCTTGCAAAGTCCCATCGTCCAAAATTGTGTGTTCCAAAGTGGAATCTTTTAAGGTGGCATCTTGTTGTTGAGCAACAGACTCTATTACCTGAGTAGGCTTATAAAAGTCAGATTCATCCAAAGATAACTGGGGAAGTCTGATAGCACGCGAAGCGGGGGATTGGTTTTTTTGCTCGAGACTTTTTTCTAGCGGCGGATCCTCAAAGCTATCATTGCCAAATAAAATCGAGGTTCCAAATCCTGGAATCACTTGTGTGTCTGCCATGTTCTCCTCAGGCTTCTCAACTTCGGGCTTCTCTCCATGGAGTCTTTGTTTGACGCGATCGAGAATGGAGGTGTCAAACATTTAATTTCTTGTATGTTTCTTTGGTTGTGTGGGAGTTTCGTTTCAGTTTTAGTCAATTGAATAAATTATATTGCCTTGCAGCGAAAAGAAAACAAAAAAAAACAAAAAAAAAAAACTAATGATATGTTATAGCTCAAGTTACCAATGAAGTTGAAAAGCAAAAAAAGAGCGACGACTCGAGAAGACCTAAGACGTGTATGGCACCTGCGGCGAAGGAAAATCACGCTTGCTAAAAACGCGTATAGTAAATAACGCGTTGCGGCCTGTGAGGACGGCCACGACATGCTGGGGGCGGGTCGCAAATGTCGCCCAGGACCTGGTTTCAGCGACGACATGGGTTCACGACGACATTCCGAAGCCGAGATGTGACTCACGCCACACTTTGTTGAGGGACTTCTCGTTCCCGGGGAAATTTCATTGTTTTCATTTCCATGTTTTTTTCTGACTCTCTCTGCATCTGAAATTAGTTGGGCGCAGTCGGTAATTAGATCGCTGACAACACGTCCAATTGTACAAAATTAGAACTTAGAAAATATATAAGTATGGAGGATGACATCAATCATTACGGCCACGATACACAACGTGCTTAGTAGCATATCCAAGAAATCAAGTTAGCTGGTAAGGATGAATTGAGACAGAAAAAAGTACCGGGAAAAGAACAGAAATAAACAGAAAAAAACAGAAAAAACTCCTGAGGTACGGGTGTATGTTCTGGTCCCGGTACATGTGAAGTTTCTGATGGGTTCGATGATCGCTGAGTAAAACCTAAGAGTCGAAATCTCTTGACTTTGATCAAGATGCTAGAACACAATAATCTCTAAAAGCCTCGAGAGCCTCTCAAAGCGGGGGTGGTCGTTTGATGGGCACCTTGTGGTCCAGATTAGGACCAGTTCTCTTCGTTTTCGTTTTATTAGGGGCCACATGTGCGCGCCGCAGCGTCGTATCAGCGATACGAGACCACGAGGCCCAAAGATGTTGGTATGAGGCCTGTGTCAAAGCCGGGTGCCTGTGTGTGAGAAAATTGCTAGCGAGATAGGGCCCCAACAAGTATCAATAAAAGGACTGAAGGAAAGAATACAAGCAGAACAAGATAGCAAGATAATGCACTCATGAAAATTTGTGATTCTATTCCAGATTTGAGCTTTGGAGCAGGAAAAGAGCCAATGGTCAACATTTCCTTTTGGTCGCCCTGTGATCACGTGTTCTGACGCATCAAGCTATGCACAACCGGACCGGGTGGCATGTGAAAATCTTGCACAAAAAATTTTCCCCGTCAATCTATATAAAGTTTCACAAACGGCCGGATTTCTCATTGAAAGCCACAATTTTTATTGTTTTTTTTTTTTTCGACTTAATCCTCGACTCTATCCCTAAACATGCCTGAAACATTCCTTTTTACTTCTGAATCTGTTGGTGAAGGCCACCCAGACAAGATCTGTGACCAAGTCTCCGACGCTATCTTGGACGCTTGTTTGGCCGAGGACCCATTGTCCAAGGTTGCCTGTGAGACCGCCGCCAAGACCGGTTTGATCATGGTTTTCGGTGAAATTACCACCAAGGCCCGTTTGGACTACCAAAAGATCATCAGAGACACCATCAAGCACATTGGTTACGACCACTCCGACAAGGGTTTCGACTACAAGACCTGTAACGTCCTTGTGGCCATCGAACAACAATCCCCTGATATTGCCCAAGGTTTGCACTACGAGAAAGCTTTGGAGGAGTTGGGTGCCGGTGACCAAGGTATCATGTTCGGTTACGCCACCGACGAGACCGAGGAGAAGTTGCCATTGACCATTTTGTTGTCTCACAAGTTGAACAAGGCTTTGGCCGATGCCAGAAGATCGGGTGAATTGGCTTGGTTGAGACCAGACACCAAGACTCAAGTCACCGTCGAGTACGAGAAGGAGGGTGGTGCTGTCAAGCCTTTGAGAGTCGACACTGTCGTCATCTCCACTCAACACGCCGAGGAGATCTCCACCGAGGACTTGAGAGAGAAGATTTTGGAGCAAATCATCAAGAAGACCATTCCTGCCAACTTGTTGGACGACAAGACCATCTACCACATCCAACCATCCGGAAGATTCGTCATTGGTGGTCCACAAGGTGATGCCGGTTTGACCGGTAGAAAGATCATCGTCGACACTTACGGTGGTTGGGGTGCCCACGGTGGAGGTGCTTTCTCCGGTAAGGACTTCTCCAAGGTCGACAGATCTGCTGCATACGCTGCCAGATGGGTTGCCAAGTCTATTGTCAACGCTGGTTTGGCCAGAAGAGCCTTGGTGCAATTCTCATACGCCATTGGTGTCGCTGAGCCATTGTCCATTCACGTCGACACTTACGGCACTTCCAAGTACTCTTCTGAGCAATTGGTTGAGATCATTAGAAACAACTTCGACTTGAGACCAGGTGTCATTGTCAAGGAGTTGAACTTGGCCAGACCAATTTACTTCAACACTGCATCCTACGGTCACTTCACCAACCAAGAGAACTCTTGGGAACAACCAAAGGAGTTGAAGTTTTAGTTTTGCCTAGTGCCAATAACAAAAAGCTTAACAAATTAATGTGATGACTCACGACCATGTCGACGCTCAACTCGCCGACACCCAAAGTTTATTTCGTTGCTTTTCATGCCATTTTTTATGTCATTCTTTTTTATATTTTTTCATTTGCTATTCAAAAAAGGGATAGAGTTTGCATTAATTGGGGTCCTCAACGGACAATTAAGTTAATAGAAGGAATCTATAGTAATCAATGATTACGCGTTTCAAAAAAAAAAATCAAAAAAAAAAAACATTAAATATTAAACTTTTGTAGAGGCTTTTTCTTCAAAGATGCATGCAAATGGCGGGGTTCTTGCTGAGTTGACTCAGAAAAATTATTCCACAAATGACCTGTCTGTAGCCATGCTGGATGGCTTAGTGAACGCTGAGCGTCTCAATGGGAAACTGAGTTAATACATGCAAGCAGTGGGGTGGGGATCAATGGGGTAGCAAAAAAATAAGCTATTCAGACGCTTAGACATAGAAACATTGCACGCAGTGCTTATTCAAATAGGAAAGCCCTTCGTATTTGACCTGTCTGTGGCGATGCGGAGTGGATTATTTCGTGACATTCCCAAATCCGTTCATTCCAAATCCGTTCATTCCAAATCCGTTCATTCCAGAGCCTTTCATTCCAGAGCCGTTCATTCAGGAGCCGTTTACTCCCGAAGCCGCTTACTCCCAAAGCCGTACCCAGAGCGTTCATTCCCCATAATCCCGGAATGCTGGCACCTCTTTTCGTGCATATGAGAGTGGGGGCATTTCCGATCTTCGCTAATTTTAGATCTAATTCCGATTGGCGACAACATCCCCTTTTCGCGGGTATTTGTTTGTATTTTCTCTTTGTCGCTGGTGGGTTTTTTTCCTGAGTACATGTAGCCGTTTTGGTGGCTGTGGTCTTAGGTCGTCAATGCTTCTTGAAGAATGCGTATCGTTTTCTGAATCCCAGAAGCAAAATAAACAATGAACTAATGATTGAGCCGGGGATGCAAAAAATTGACATTAGTTTCCAATATCTTATTTTATTACATTACTTGATCTACCATTTGGATTAATTTTAAGTTTAACATTATGTATTTCTTGTTTCTCATGATAAATATTCGCATTTAAGTTCACTCATGTGCGGCCCATTACGTAGTCCTCCCCACGTAAGGCGGGGCCGGCCGGCCGCAAAAACTTTTCAGGTGCTTGACGCACAAGTATGACATCCAGTCAAACCTTAACTCCACGACATAGCAAGCCAGTTGGATCCAGACCAAAAATAATTTCCTAAAGCCGGCATGTGTCCGGGATAGGCCAACTTGGGTGGTGACATCAATGATTCCGGACCTGCGAATTGAGGCCCGCCTGGCCCAACCGCCGCGTGCGGCCACTCCCTGTAAGTATTAGAAAAATTGTGGTGGCTATGTGGATAATTTGGGTTTTCATGTCTAGGAACATGACAAAATGCTTCTTTGTGCAAGGATTGCGGTGAGAGTGGGACACCCAGTAGTGGAGGCTGTGAAGTAGCTTGAAAGCTAGTGTCCTGAGGCTGTATAGTTTTTTCCGTAACTTCGGCCTTGGATCGCCTCTTGGTGTAGACTCTTCTGCCATTTTTACCCTTAAAAACTTTATTATTGAGCACCTCCTCGGCAGCTAAAGTCGGTCCCAAACGCTTGACCAACTTGGCATGGAAGAGGCCACATGCATTGCAGAGGGTCCGTAGCCCCTTAGGTCCCCGACGCCATTCAGGCGTATCTGTAGTGCCACATCTATGACAAACGTTCATGGGCTTGTTGATGATTTCAGGAGTATTATAAGCATAATTATGCTCGTATCCAGGGGTGAAAAATCTGCCTTGACTGTTTTCCGCAGCCATCTCAGGTTGGTGCAATATAAGTGGGCGACTGAAATCTAGCAGCTGTGGTGGCTGGTAAGTTGTGTTATATCCGTAGGAATAGTGGTCATATGGGGTTCTGTCATAGTGATATTGTAAAGGTGGAGTCATAAATTCATTTGCCGGAATAGGTTGTGTTTCCGGACTCAGATTTATACTCGAGGGACCCAGGATGCTGGATCGACCAGCCCCAGACAGCATAGAATTTCTAGACGAAGGCATATGATTGAGAAACAGTAGTGGCAGGTCGGTCATAGCTGTTCTGGGTCTAGTAGTCGAGGTAAGCTCGGCTATAGAGGGAAGTTTCATCTTTGGAGAAGTCATGATCAATTAATGAAGGTAATTATTCGAAATAATAGACTTTAAAGATATTATCGGATTTTTGACTCAAAAGATCACCCTTGACATGCATGGGGAATCATTTTCATTTATATATTTAACCCAGCAAGAAACAGAAGAAAAAAAAAATGAAAAAAAGGGAGACATGCCGGGGGCCAGGAACTCATGCGACATGGTTTAAATGAAGGTTTGCAAGATAGGCTGCATGGAATCTGTTCCCCGAATATGCATTGCTGTCTGACGTGTATACAGATTTATGTACAGATCTCAATTTTTGCGCTCGCGAATGCCCTGTAAAATCCAAAGGGCAATTATGCAACGTGGAATCTTGAGCAAAAAAAAAAAAAAAAAACGCGATCATGCATTCAGCACCCAGAACGGAAGTTTGGATTTCCCGGAGTTCCAGGAGAACCATTTGTTTGGGATAAGGATGAGAGTATTTTATTTGGGTTGCTTTGAACGAGGAAGATTTTGAGTTGAACGCTTTAGATGTTTGTTTGTAGGAAGGAGAAGTTGATAGTTCAATTTTCAAAATTGGCTACCAAATCAATGGACTGTCTCTAGGTGTGATCTTTTCGCTTGCTTGCCTTCATTCTCTATTGCGCACAGGGTCGTAAATATGGATGAATCTATCTAGATCTAGCTCTTTGTTTGGAAAACCGACTTACCCCCCGATTTCAAAATAGAATCCTTGCTCTTTCCCATTTAAGGCTGGGAGGTAAAAAGAAACCACGTTTTGTCTCGACGGAGTGCGTCTGTTGCTTGAATTCCATGGATCTCCGTTGCATTAATATGCAAGCATCCCCCGAAAGGGCTTTCCTTATTTCCGAGCAAGAGAGACGCACAAAGAATCTGACTTAATCTGCTCGGATTTCTGAAAGTCCTTGCAAACCATGTTGTGATTGAAGCAGTCAGAAAAAAACCCGGTTATTCACATACATTCATGCTTATTATTACTCGAGATTAATTTCGCTGGTTAGTACTTTAATTCTCGAGTATTGCCGGGGTTGCAACAAGGCTTCCGCGCCCGGAGTGCATGCAGACCTGTGTCCATGATAAATACAAGTGGAAGGGGGGAAAAAGAAAAGAACTTTGTCCCTGTTCAACATTACTGCCCCCTGAGGCTTGAGAAACATTTCAAATACTATAAAGTTTTTTTTGGATTTAAATTTTTGAAAAAGAAATATTGAAGGCTCACTCAGTATCTGCGGTAAAAATCTCTCACATGAAAAAGTACGACGATCCGATTCATGCGCTTCACTGAGTTCTCATCCAATGCCTTTCGTGAGCGCCTTGCAAACGTGGGGGAGGGTTGCCGCAATGCGCATTAAAAAGCTTGAATAAAGTCAATCATGCACGTAGTCTTTTTTATTTTTATTTTTTTGCTTTCGTAATCTGCGGTTCAACACAGATATTTCGCATCAAGAAAAAAAAAAAAAAAAGAAAAAAAAAACACCTAGCATGTAACGAAACTTTTGGACGTGGGGGTGGAAGGTTTTACTCTTTCTCGGACAGTGCGCTTACGTAAACCGCACCTGAGCTTGCATGGTCGAATGATTTAGAACTAAAAGTAGCTAAGACCTAGAAATAGTCTGGAAGAAAAAGGGAAATTTTAAAAGTCCAAGTCAAAATCTATTGAAGCATATCAATTTAAAGTTCAGGTACAAGCAAATGACTCTTAACCTTTTGAGTGACTTGTTTACAAGGAGGGCCTAAAAGAGTATTTCCAAATCAGCCATGCCACGCCGCAACCTTGCCATCCTGCACCGGATCGTCTGATGCATATCGCCACAAGCCCGGGCGTGTGAATTTTTTTCTTACGTGGCCGGAATTCAACACCTAAAGACGAAGACAAAGATTTTGAGGTAAAAGATTTAGTACTTCTAAATTTATGTAGTATTCAAATTTTTTTTTTCCATTGTTTTACCCCGATTTTGGTGTGTTTCCTTACCAATGCCCTTTTATGAGCACGATTTCGTTGGAGAGCAAATAGCGCATCTAAAATTTACTGATAACTTTCACCTGCTTCTTGGCGCAAAAATTTCGCAGCATAATCTGTAAGATTGTTTCGAAAGGTAACTTGAGTGTTTTTAAGATCGCGCCGTAAATGAATTTATGCTAGTGTCCTGCCCCAAATTAAATCTAGAAAGCTCCGGTAACCCTTTTTCTTCACTTTGCACGTCTTCAAGCGCGAGTGTAAGTTCAACGAACAACAAACTTATCCACGGAAAAGGCATGCAATGTTGACGGCATGGCATGTATGACGAAATGGATCCCGCACATAGTTGTGATAGAGTACAGGTGAAACTAGAAAGGATTTTTTTTTCTCTGAATAATGGTATTCCACAAAATTGAATGAAGGTATTGATTTAAAAAGGGGCTAAAGCAATATTTCCTTCTTTAGTTTGAGCTTCCTATAAAACTCTTTGATATGATATTTCAAGAGAATGCTGTGGTTACGCACTTCATATAATGCCTTAGCATCTTGCATCCGAACGGTCTCAAAACCTACACGGACTTCTTGTATATGCACCACCAAGTGGGTTTCTCAATCTTTTTATTCGTTTTTGTTAGAAGCCCCCCACAATACCGAGGGTATACTCCTTCCCCAAAAACAAATCTGATCATTCTCAGATCTGCACCGGATCGCCTTCTAATAAAGATGTCGGAAGATTTTTCGGCAATCGTCGTATCCGAGGAGTACCTAATTAGGGATTATGGCAGGGGTTAGAGTTTCGCCCACCAGAAGCCCAAGGTAGGAGGTTTCACTCGCCCGGGCTAAGTCGGCCAAGCACTGCATCTGAAATAATTTTGAGCTTCGGCTTTCTAGCTTGATTCAGGCAGATACTTTCCAAGCCTTTCCTTCTTATGTCAAAGTGAGTAGAAGCTTTCTTCTTCAACTCAAACCATATTCGTTGAACGCCGAGCCGCATGCTGACTTCCAAAAATCTTGGGCCTACATTTCGCGAACCGTTTTCTTCATCTTTTCAAAAATGCACAACAAGCTCCCCCGGCAGGCCTAGATGGTGGCCTGACAAGGCCTTGGCGCGCCAGCACTTGCCGCCAGCTCTTACCCCCACGCCCATCTGCATGAAGTTGCCGCGAGCATATTCTGCCACGAAAGCGGTAGCTGGTTTATATTTTTCTGTTTTCACTGATTTATATTTAGCAGAGCGAGTTAGATCGAAAAGTCTAGCCATGTTGTGAAAATTATTTGTGCCAAGGCCGATTCTTTTCTCTCAGGAATTATGAAAAGGTGTACTGAAACTCAAAACTGAAAC
This sequence comes from Metschnikowia vanudenii, assembly GCA_030583145.1. NCBI lineage: Eukaryota > Fungi > Ascomycota > Pichiomycetes > Serinales > Metschnikowiaceae > Metschnikowia > Metschnikowia vanudenii. The sequence continues at coordinate 74,593 of JAJMHT010000094.1, forward strand.
AATTTGAAGTATTCCGATCTTGCCCTCACATCTTGGTTATGATTATCTTCCCACACAGAGTGAGTCAAAACAATAATAGGATGAAAATGAAAACACACCATCGGTGTGGTATGTTGTAGGCTTCTATTTGAGCTGCGGATCGGTGGATGTGTGGATCTGCCTCAAAACGCAAAATCTGAAAATTGTACATAAGCCACTGCGTGAAAGATGGATCGGATGTATCGCAGCATAGATGTTCAAAACGCCTACTCTACGCATACGTAGCTACTCTGAGTAGAGTAGCAAATTAAAATCCAGCGTATGCGTATGAGTAGCGTTGACATGTGGCTACTCTACTCGGAGTAGGGTAGAGTAGTAATTGCTTGTTGATTAAACAAAATTATAGTGGCATATCTATATTCGATTTAATTTCTGAATAATATAGCCGAAAAAGGAAAGTTTTTAATAATGATAAACCTAAATCTGAAGCATTCGGGCTTAAATTAAAAAGGGATTTATCTTTATTGTACAAAAATATCCATTCCTTCTTCCACTTCTTCAGGATTGTCGTCATCCGTAACAAGCCCAGTTTCATCCACCTCTCTCTCAACTTCGAAGAGTTCGGGATATTCCAATTTTTCACCTTCGTCATTATCCATTTCTTCGTCAGGCATTTCGTCATTTGTGATGATTCCCCGTGATTTGAGGATTGCCAACATCTGTATTGATCTTGACAGAAGCCGTCCTCTCTTCTTTGTCACTATGTTTCCTACTCGAGAAAAGAGCGCTTCTGAAGGTGCTGACATAGCTGCCACAGCAAAATAATCCCTTGCAATGCGCGAAATGATCGGGAAGCGTTGCCTTTGAGTCTTATAAAAGGCAATGACATCCTGGTTCCCGCTCTCGCGTGGTTCTCTAAGGTATTTTTCAAATTCGTCCTCGTCAATCTCGCTTTTTTCATCAACAAAACAAAACCCAGCATCACCAAATTGCATAGGGGATCTCAAATCCGGATCAATAGGATTTTCGTCTAAATCATCTTTGAAATCCCTCTTGTACTGGAAGTAGACCTTAAAAAAAAGATCTTTAATAGCGCGAATTTTGTCCTCTGAGAAACCAACATTTTCAAATATCGCTAATTTATATCGTGGATCAAGTACAATAGCAACATAAAGCATCTTGTTTGATGTGATCGTCTCCTCGTGTAAAGGGTAATATTCAAGTAACTTTTTTCTGGCCTCCTCTAAGCCAAAATCAATGAGAGGATTTTCTATCAGCTCGTCATTGTCCTTAAAGGAATTTAATTTCGTCAAGACACCGTACACCAAAGGAATTGTTTGATTGATTGTAGGGTATGAAGATGCTTGAAGTCTTAAGGTGGGAACACGAAAAACTTCTAAAATATTGCGAAGTGTCTTCAAGTAACCCCAATCCTTAGTGGTAAGCTGAAATTTCTCGAGATCAGCAGTACTTTCTGAAAATTCCCCATAAGTCAACCTCAAAACACTCATGATCTCGTTCCGAAAATGAATAAAGCGATCGATCATGCGGTAAGTAAAAAGCCACCTGGTATCGTTATCTCTTAACATCTTTTCTGGACAGTTACTCGAGGATTCTGTAGCCTTTTTCGCATCAACTAGCTCTTTGAAGGTATTCTTCATCGAATGACTATATTTTATCTGAAGAATGATCAAGCGCATAATTCGTGGTAAGAGTTTCATGCGATAAGCAAAATCACGCCAAGATGGGTTTATCTCGAGAAGGTTTTCCATTGAGTTTTCGAACTTTTGGGTTCCATTTACCTTGAGAAATGTGTAGTTTAAAATTGCCTCGGTTGACAAGTTCAAGACATGTCCCAGACACCGAATATCACCGTCGAATTCAATTTTATGATCAATCATCTTTTTCTTGAAGTGGTTGATCATGACATTCATCGGGCCGGCGTTATCTCTTGTAATGGAAATAATACGCTTTTCGATTCCATATTTTCCCAAAACTTGTATCATGAAATCAAATAAAACCTCG
>JAJMHT010000095.1:0-58657 GCA_030583145.1 Metschnikowia vanudenii
TCGGATAAGACAAAACTTTAATACCCTCCCTTCATACAACATACACTAAGCAAAATAAAAGATGTCGTCATATTATTTTGCCATAATCGGAACACGTGACAACCCTATCTACGAAGTAGAGTTTTCTTCATTCAAGAATAGTCCCTCTCAGGGTATCCCGGGAGAAGCACGGTTCTCTCCAAAGGTGAAGGAGCTCTTGCCATTCATAAGCAATGCGTCACTAGATATTGTGGAGGACACTCAATGGCAAATAAACGGGTTCAATTTGGGGAAAGTGGACTCGTTCTATGGTGTTCTGGTGAGCGCATTCATCACCCAAGGTAACATTAAGTTGGTGCTTTGTTCGGACTCTTCTGCATCGACGGCAAATTCAGAAAGCATTCTCTCTTCTGTGAGCTCTAAGCAAGATGATACTGCGATCCGCCACTTCTTTTCCGAGACATACGACTTGTATGTTAAAACGTTACTAAACCCATTCTACTCAGTCAATGACCCCATCGTTTCACCCGACTTTGATCTAAGGGTCAAATCCATGGCACGCAAGTACCTCTAAGATGATAAAATTAGAGGAAAGTCTATTTACATGGTACCAGGGGCTCAGCTGATGATTCAGCGAGGGCTCGAGCTTTCATTTAATTCTCGGGCTTCTTCTCCGCATCTTCAGTTGGCTGGGCCTCCTCGGGCGCATCCTTCAAAGCGGCCTCTTTCTCAAAGAAGTAGTCGCCATTTTCATCTTGCACCAAAATACCTTGCTCCTTCAACACGCCAAACATGTCTTGAGGCACCCACCCGCCAGTAGCAGCAAACGGCGTCGAGACGACCTCTGTCTGGTGATCCTCCAAAGCGGCCTGGTGCTCGTCCAAAGTGAGCTGCGAGTACTTGATTGGGAATGCGGTTTCCTCTGTGTTGACAAGTCCGTTGGCCACATACACGTTCCACATGGCCTGCAACTGCACGATGGCGTTCTCCACAAATAAATAGTCCTTATCACTCTTGCACTCAAGAGCTTGCAAGTAAGGAGCCTTCAAAACCTTGATATGGGGAGATGCCACAGCAATTAAATCGTGTCTTTTGCTGTTCAATGCGTGCTCCCATAAACGCTCGTTCCTCGTCTTATAATACATAAACTGATATTGTTGTTTCTCCACGTCGTCCATAGTGTTGTACTCGGGGATATCCTCCTCGAGATTGTAGACCTTGGCACCACTGTACGCAACAAAAGAAGGGTAGCTCGCGAGGATGAATGGTTTGATAGTAGAGTGCTCAAAATCAAGGAATACCGGTTTACCGTCCTTCACGATAACGTTTAATGGATCCAAATCGGGGAAAAAAAGACGCGGCTTGAACATGTCTCCCACATTCATAATCGACGTCGACTTTGGGTTGAAGAGTTTGTGTGCCATTGTGTGCAAATTCTCGAAGACTGCGATCTGCTTTTTCAACGCGTCTATGTTCTCCACCTTGCTGCCGGCATCTGCTTGCGCAAGCCCAAGGCGGGTCTTCAAGCTTTCTAAATGAATACCGGCCAAATCCGAGATCATATCTAAGGGCTTGTCTGCATCCCATGGCCCGTTGAATTGGCCCACCTGTTGTGCATTCAAATGTTTTTTGTTTTTGGAAAACGCCCGCTCGACACTTGGACCAATTCTCCATCTGGATTTCAACAGCTCATCAGTTTCGCCATCATATGGCAAAACAGATTGCTGCTCTACATTCACATCGTCGTAGAAGTAAAGCGAGCCAAACCGGTTGAAAGTCACGGAAAGTGCTGTCTCGGTAAAATCGATGATCGGAGCCACCACCAGCTGCAACTTTTCAGTGCTAGAGTCTGAGTCAGGCATCATTGGGTCCCATTGTTTCATCAATAAGTTGCCCTCCACGTGTTCCATTAAGATAAAGGGCGTCTGGAAGGGGTTAGCACGTGTGCTCGCATATGCCACAACCTTTGGAACACTTGCGTTTAGCTTAACTGAGAGGAAGTCCAAGGTGGCAACCTCGCTTTTGATTTTGTTTTCGATCGCAAAGTCCGACTCGAGCTTGTACGGAATGCGCAACACCAAATTACGACCATTTGCCATGGTGATTCGGTACACACGGTGGTGTTTTCCCTCGTGAATACTGGCAATGGACTTTACATCAAAGCCAGACTCGCCAAGTACTTCTTTGGTCAAGTTGTTAGGTAAAGTAACAATGCCATTGGCCGAAACTTGTGGTTTCGGAAGGCCTTCACCACTGGGCTGGTGGGCCACGTTCAAATTCTTGATAAACGACGACACGTTCTCGATATTGAACCGGGTCTCTCTTCTTGCCTTTTCCAAGGTATCGTTCTTCAACCACGAGCCCCATGAGTACTGGAAAAACTGGTTTCTTGATGGGTCACTGCGGTCATTAAGCCTAGTGAAGGTTTCTTTGGGCTCACTGGAAAGAAGCCGGCTGGGAATGGCAACTGTAGCTGCGAGCTTTTTCGTGGCACGCTGGGTGACACGTCTAGCAGATCCACGAGTTGTGAGTCTAAGCATTTTTCAAAGAAAATAATCGACAATTTAGAGGGTTGATCCAATTTGATTGTTCGTCAGGGATTTTTTTTTTTCCTGGGAGAGATTCTTTTCACAGGCGTAGTGAGTTTTTCGTGCGATCGCGCACCAAGAGTTCCCTCTTTATAAGGATACACTATTGGGACATCTGGCAGTGGATCGATTTGAAAACATGTCGTGTAGGTAAGTTCCTGGGAGTCTGTATTTCTGTTCGATTACCTTGCTTTATCTCTCATTTATTCTGTTGTTGTGAATACTATAGAATTCAACTGTGTGTGGCTTTTTTTTCTGTAGTTTGTAAAGATGAATTTTCTGTTGGCAACTCAAACTGCGAGGCCGACTCATGAGCCTGCAATTTTTTTATGCAAACCCTTTCTGAGGCTTTCTTTCTTCTTACCAAATTCTGGAAAGCCATCTCGGTCGAATACTTTCGATAAATAATGGAGCATAAAAAAGGCACTTGTTAGAGATTGCGCTATTTCATTCAAGAATGCTACCGCCCTTAATACAGGAAGTTCTTGCATCTTAGTCAAGTTTAAGTTGAGTTCCTCCACTTAAAGAAACTCGTAGTTCACTTTTCTCACCAAAAAATGAACTTTATTCTAGCCGAGACTAATTCTTCCTCCAAAGAAACTTATCCGTCAAAGCCAATACGAAGTACAAGTTGTAAAATCTCGCAAACAAAACCAGTACTGTAATTAAAATGCAGCATGGCTGCGAAATTCAATGACTCCGTTCAGTGGGACCAACGACCATACGCAAACAAAATCCCCAGCTTCCACTCAAACTTCAGGCTTAAAAAGTTTCAGACTTTGAAATATTCTGCGTTCATAATCAGGATGACCCCCTTGTTTATGATAAGTTCAGAAAATTTCCAACGTGGAAGATGTTTAGTAATGATCTTCTTGAACGGGTTCTCCGCGAACCTTAGCATGAGGCAACATTTAGATTTCACAGTCAGCACATGTGCCCATTTTCTTCTGAAGTAAAGGAAATGTCACAGAGACTTTAAATGCGCATAAACTAACCCCCAGCTCAATTTAATGGCCTCGAAGGTTGCCTTCAAAATATGACCTTGTCCGAGAACTTCAGCCATTCAATGTAGAGCAGGGATCATGAGTCGGTTTAATGAGGAATAACAATCGCGAATCTTCGACTGGGGCGTTTTCTATTCCCCAATGAACTGACAATTCCCCAAATGATGATTTTACCCCGAGGAGGCTGTTCGTAGACGATGGTGCATGGCTTAACGTTTTTTTTTTTTTTTTTTGCGCAGATATTTTCCGATATTTCTCTGAATTAGTGCAAATTCATCCGCTTAATGGTTCTTAATCCCGGGTAAAGGTTCTAAGACAAGGTCATAAGTCTCCACGTTCTGGCCAGTACGATTGGGGACCATTTTAAGTTACCTAAAATTAAAATCCCGAACCTTGAATAGAGTACTTCCATAGCTGATGAGTGACATATGCATATATCCTTTTTTCAGAACTTGAGGCTAGTCACGGGCCTTAGCCACCATATTTCAGCTTGCTTAAGGGTAGGGTGGACTCTCGTGGTATATCGTGCAAAGCGATAGTTAGATTTTTGGGAAACATCATGACTGTCCCGTTTTTTGCTTTGGTCGAAAAGCTTTTGTCCTTTCTTCAGAAGAGAACATAAGGCTGCCCATTAATATGTGCAGCAACATTGGGGTGCGATCTCCAACGAACTTTTTTCTGTAATGAGAAATACATCAAGACTTGCGGTTTTTTGATGAGATATTCGAAATGGAAATCTCTTCTTAAGTCAATTGATTTTTCCAACAGCTTAAACCCCACCGCACTCTTCTGAAATCCTGAGTTGGCCATACATACATCGGAGTGACATATGATTACGTGGGTAAAACATAGTATGGTGATTTGCAATCATAACAAACACACTGTGAAGATGTTTTGAGTACCCCAAACGGTTTGGGCCGTAAAACATACACCCTGGACAGTCACCCTAAAACGTTTACTTTTCTGGTCCCTCTTCCCTATTCATGAGGTCAATTTTCTCATATAGACTTACTGGGGGCAACGCAGCGGCCGCTATTTCATGTCTGAGACCGGTCACCGTAGTAGCAGGTCCCGAAAGAGTATTTGGGTTGTTCACTCCTGGCGAAAGAGGCCCTGGCATCTTTGTTCCTGGAGAATAGGTCCCAGTGTTCACATACGGTTGGTTTGAGTGCACCAGAAGACCCGAGTACGGTTTTCCTTGTATTGAGTTGATCAAACCAGATCTTTGAATAGAGCGATATGGTCTCTTACCCTCGATGCCATCTTTTGTAGCAGTCGTAGAGAACCCCGAGGTAGTAGAATTCCGCGATAAGGGTCTCGAAGAATTGTCTGTTTGCCAAAACTCCGCCTCCGAGTAGTCAGCGTCCGCGCCCGATTTTGGTCCCAGATGACACTCGCTAATAGAGGATGCCATTGATCCATTCGTGCTCGAAATGTGAGGAAACTCGTTTTCGGGCCAGTCAGGTGGGTATGGGACCAACAGCGCGGACGTGAGTTTCACTGGCGCGAAGTCTCGAGTTGAGGGATTGGGCAACGTTGAAGAAAACCCCGGTTTCGTTGTCAGACCGTCCCGATAGTGGTAAGTCATTGGGTCTGTGAATCCAGAAACTGGGCTCGGACCAGGACTATGACCTATGCCTGAGACATTTTCATGAACATTCCTCGTCTCTGAACACAACTTCGTTGGTGAATTACAACTGCCTGGGCCTTCACCCGTTGAAAGAGGCACCTGAGAGTATTCCGATGCCATGTCGAAATCTCCTTCTGTAAACTCCTCTTTTCCACTATATATGGACCTTATACTAGCTGTTGAATCGGTCATGACTAATTCTGTGTGCGGCCACCTGTTTTGTGTTCGTTTTATTTTTGTTCTCTGCTCTATTTGAAAAATTTCTTACACTTATTCCGTTTGGTGAGTATTGTACAATTTTCTACATGAAACTTAATCATCTGGGTGGTCATTGTTGGCTTTTATAGAAAAACTGGGGTACGGCTAACCCACAGGCGCACCCCACCCAGAGTGGCTGAGAGCAACAACGAAAAAAGTAAGTCTGGTAGCACTTGCTTATGCTGGGCAATACTCAACAACCACATGCGATAAAAAAAAAGTCAGAGTCAAGAAACCCAAGATGCCCATATTCTTCTAGAAGCATACCTAAGCTGACTTTATTGGTGTATTGAGGCAAAAGTTGAACGGTCGTGGGCTCTTGATAATGCTTTGGTAATGGTGACCTAACCTTCACTCAAGCACGTGACTAAGCGTTCGCGTGCGGGACCCACTTGACCCCACCACTGCATCGCGGCCAGGCAACAACTCAAACTCAGAAGGACCACACTATTATTTCTCCTGGAACCTCGATTTTTTTCCTTAAAAGGTATCAAAGTCACTCTCTTTGGGTTATTTAATTCGCATGAAAGCTCAAAGTGGCATTTCAAAAAGCCAGAACAATGATGTTGCCGTAGGTACTAATTGTCTTAATTGAATGCCCCCAGTCCGGAGACTGCGTCACGTGCCACAGCGGCCAAACTCTAGAAATGCGGCCAAACCCCAGAAATGCGGCCAAAGGTAACCCCATAACATTCTAGGCAAGTACTTCTGGGACTAGTCGACATCCGTGAAAGAAATCAAAATGATTTTTTTTTCTGGCATCCCTTGCCATGGTAGCTTTGACGCTTGACTAATTGATATGAGTCAAAGGTGCACGGGCTGTTGGCCTGCATGGTGCTTGGTGGTTGCTAAGACGTGCTCGGAGCACATGGTATGTGTCCGCAAAAGCGACGAGATTTCACTGGGATTCAAACATTTTTGCCTTAAAATTCATCAATTGAGTAAGCATTGCTTCAAAGAAGAGGGTGTTCTCGCAGGGCGTGTTATTCGTGATTTTGGCCCCTTGTTGCCTTGACCACAGCCACACGTACCAAAATCACGCAATAATCGGCCCACGTCCGAGCGAGTCAATCAGTGATACATGCACTCCCACATTCAAAGATCGTATTTAAATGCCAACAGTCGAAAACCTGCTGACTCCCATGTTGTTGGGCTTTTGATCGCAATGACTGTAATCAAGAGAATTGCCATTATTGGTGGTGGGCCTGCGGGCCTCGCTGCTGCAAAAGCACTCGCTTTGGAACCAGCCCAGTTGACGGTCGATTTGTTCGAAAGAAGAGACAATTTGGGTGGAGTGTGGCTCTACCGAGGTGATAAGACCAAGGTATTGCCTTCTGTGCCGTCAACAGATCCCAACGGACTGGATATTCTCTTGCCCGATGGTGGCTTTGAAAATAGGTTTCTCTCGTCGATGTACCAATACCTCGAGACCAATCTCATTGATAAGCTCATGGAATTTAGCCAATTACCTTTTGAGCCCCGGACCATGAACTTTATTGACCGGACCGAAGTACTTCAGTATTTGAATCGGTACGCCAAAACTATCCCTGATACCGTTCATGTGAACTTGGAAACCAATGTCCTCAGTGTTGATAAGAAAAATGGTGACCCCAAGTGGACTGTGGTCACCGAAAGCGTCGCTTCTTTGGATAAGACAACACGTCAGTACGATGCTGTGGTGGTTGCGAACGGGCATAGCGAGCTTCCTTACATTCCTGATACACCCGGGCTAAAGGAATGGAGTGCAACGGATCCATTTTCCGTCACTCATTCCAAGTACTTTGTTAGTTCGGCCGACTTTAAAAACGACACCATACTTATCATTGGTAACTATGCCAGTGGAATGGACTTGGCTACTCAAATTGGAACCACGGCAAAGCAAGTGTATATCAGCACGAAGGAAGAAACAGTAAAACCGCCTGATTATCCGTATATTCAACAAGTGCGGCTCATAACCAAGTACGATGTGTCTACACGGTCAGCGCATACAATAGATGGCATTATTCTTGCAAATATCGACCGCATTGTCTTCTGCACAGGCTACTTGTACACTTTGCCATTTCTCAAGAACTATGCTCCGCAGCTCACCGACGGTACCTGCGTTAAGGATCTCTATAAACAGGTGTTCAACGTGGAGGACGCGTCGCTTTCGTTTATTGGGCTACCCAAATTCGTGTCACCATTGCCTTTGTGCGAATCACAGAGCGCTATAGTTGCCCGTGTAATATCTGGGAGGGTTTGTTTGCCATCAACGTCGGAAATGAGACTGAATTATGAGGCAGAACTAAAGGCCAAAGGTGGGGGTAAGGACTTCCACTCGTTTAAAGACTGCGACTTTACCTACTGTAATGAGCTATTCGATTGGGTGCAGCAAACCGGTACCGAAAAAGAAGGACTCTTGCCTCTCTTTTGGGACGAGCAGCAGATCAGAGAGAGGCAAAATGTGGCCAACGTCAAGAAGGAAAGAGCAGAAGTCATTGCCAAGTATGCTGCCACACTTCGTGCAGAGGGCCGCGAATTCCAGTTCCCTGAAAGAGACCATAGAGAATGATTTGTTTTCTTTTTACCTTTGGGAACGGAAAGAACAAAAAAAGAAAAGAAAAGAAAAGAAGAGAAACAAAAGAAACAAAAGAAACAAAAGAAACAAAAAGCAAGAGAGAACTTTGAAGAAATTTAAATCACTAATTCTGATTGAGGGGAATCATATCAAATGGGTGATTTATTTTGGAAACTTTAAAGACTAGAAAAGGAAAGACCCTCATTCAACTGATTCGTCAATCTAAAACGCGGGTAAATTAAGCGTGATCTAAGATCCACTCTTTCCAGCAAAAAAGATATTATCTGGGGAACCCCAATTCATATATGAAAAAAATCTTCCCGTGTTTAAAAACAAAAAAGATGAAATTATTCAATGTTACAAGCATGTCTTTCTCTACGCCTGGCTAATTATTATTTTCCCGGGTAAATTCTGGTTGGTATTCGCCATGTTTGAGACACCGCGCACGATTAGAGACCCGTGCATCTTGGTGGGTGTGGGCGACCATTAGTCAATCACCCGAGGTCCGCTTTTTCTTGCTGTTATCAGGAGATCAATACCGTGATAAATACATTTAAAGAAACATGTGGATTTTCAGTTGGGGTATGTCAATATGATTCAGAACATTCAAAGCTAGAAATGGAGTTCTACACAAATCTAAAGTCGTCGCATCAGAAAAACGAACCGTGTTCTAGATCACGGATCAATGTCTTGGCCTGACTACCAAGGACACGTATATACATATTTATGTGGACAGAAGCCAGGCAAACAGTGGATTTTTCGGACATATGATGTGAATAGACGAAAATTCAAGCTTTTCAAGACCTTCCCAGTGTCATGTTGTGGTTTGATGTGATGTTTGGGTGTGATTTTTTGAATCTTTCTCGTATAGTTTCTATCGACCTCTCCAAGATCTCGTGATTTTTCCTTGCATCAGCAATTTCTTTATTTCCCTTGAACTCTCCTTTGTTTCGGAGTTCGCGGTTCCGGCTTATTCTCATTCAATACTAACATACCTCTAGTTCAAGACGTGTTGTCGTCGTTAGGCTTATGGAACAAGCACGCTAAGTTGTTGTTCTTGGGTTTGGACAATGCAGGAAAAACCACGTTGTTACACATGTTGAAGAACGACCGTTTGGCGCAATTGCAGCCTACTTTGCATCCAACATCCGAGGAGTTGGCCATCGGATCGGTCAGATTCACCACTTTTGATTTGGGTGGTCATCAGCAGGCACGTAGATTGTGGAAAGACTACTTCCCCGAGGTTGACGGAATCGTGTTCTTGGTAGACGCTGCGGATCCTGAGCGTTTGGCTGAGTCGCGGGCTGAGTTGGCTGCGTTGTTCCAAATCGAGGAGTTGAGCAAGGTGCCATTCTTGGTTTTGGGTAACAAGATCGATTTGCCTAATGCTGTCAACGAGAGCGAGTTGAAGGCTGCGTTGAACTTGTACGGTACCACTGGTAAGGACATAGGCAAGTTGCCTGAGAACGTGCGCCCAATCGAGGTGTACATGGTTTCTGTGGTGATGAGAATGGGCTATGGTGACGGGTTCAAGTGGTTGTCGCAGTATATTTAAAGAGTTTGTTTCTTCTTTCCTTCCAACCGTCGATTCATCCTTGTCTTTAGGTTTTGAGCTAGACTTATACTACATCCCCTAATTGTTATGAATAAGTAATCACTGTTGTGAAGTCTGTAGCGTGGTTCGTCCACCACCATTTTTTTTTTTTTTTTTTTGAAAGAAAGCATTTAACACTACAACGTCCTTACTAGAAGGTATAGAATCGAATACATTGGTTGTTGTGAAGCGAAAATTAATTGAAAAGGATGGAGAATTTGGCCAGCCAGCGTACCGGCGACTGTTCTGGTATAGCCCTCTAGTGCCGTGTAGTTCTCAAGTGTCTTGATGCACTATTTAACTCGGTGGTTTGTTTGTTCATCTAGATCGAGAACCTAGTGTCTAGTGGTATAAACAGAGATAATAAGGCAACTTATGTAAACTAAACCGAAATAAGTAGTTTCCTGAGAAATACAAGAGAAGTCTACTTTTTTTTTTCTATTTGGCCCAATAAAAATTGATAATTTATGAGGCTTCTGGTTTTTATAACCTTGTACAATCGCGAAATTTGGCATTTGACAATATACGTCCCAAGATCATCCTACTATGAAAGAGGATGCGTCCTGGAGCCAACTCTGGTTTGAAGGTTTATAGAATTCCAAGCTTTTTGTGGAATTCGATGAACCAGAATATAAAGATAGAAATTTTAATCATTTCTTTTTGTTTTGTTTTTTTATAGTCTGATTTTTTCATTTATAATTAATGACGGTTGCTCTCTGTAATTGAACCGAAGTGAGAATTATTGACATCTGATTTTTATTTTAGAAATTATATGAATTTCTATTTTCTGATGCTAACATTCTTCTTTTGCTGCCCATCAGGTAACAATGAATTTATATGGCTAAAATATTCTCATAAAGCAAATTGAAAAGTCAAATAGAAACACCTCGCTTGAATGTTATCTCCACCTTTCGCCGTTTGGTGTGTGCGAATGTGATTAAACGTGGTTAAATCACAGTCCTACACTTTTCAATGATAAATACTAGCAATACACGCAACCGTCTAAGTACTTCAACTACCCCCTTTTCGAAAAAAAGAATTTCTCTCTCTTGGATACAAAAAAGGTTGATAATAGTTCTAATTTTTACAATTTACAGCGAAATCCATAACCCCCAAAGATACGATTCGGGGGTTTCTTTATAAAATATTATTATAGCGGGGAAACTCGCACAGTGCTGGGATAAATCCTGCGTTTGGACCAACATTCCTGCGTCTCGCTTTTTCGCTGTATGCTCTCATCGCCATCGCAAGTCTGCCCGTAACCTTTAATAAGGATTCTCACACTTCGACTAAACCCTGGTTTTCCCTAGACGTTTCTTTGGCAAACTAGCAGAAAAACAATACAAGACTCAAAAAAATCACCACCCAAAATATGAGTGAGAACAAAGGTGCTTTGCACCCAGAACAGAAAAAGTGGAAGGCCCCTAAAGGCCCCAAGCCCGTGCACCACAAGAATAAGAACACCATTGGATTGGGAAGATCCATTGCTAATCAGAGATCGAAGGAAAACTCGATCGAGTACTTGCCAGATGGTGAGATGCGTTTTACGACCGACAAGAAACAGGCCGGGTGGGTTAAGTTGCGGTCGGTGACTCAGGAGAACTCTTTGGATGAGTTTTTGAACACGGCTGAATTGGCTGACCATGATTTCACCGCCGAAAAAGGCCAGCAAGTGAAAATCATCAAGGTGGGAAACACGTCCCTTGTGAACCAGAGTGGCTTGTTGTCAGACGCAGAGACGCTTGCGTTGCGGAAAAAGCACCAGATGTTTGAGAATCAGTTGACCATTCCAAGACGTCCAAAATGGAGCAAGGAACAGCTGAAGCTCCAGATCGAAAGACAGGAAAATCTTGCGTTTTTAGAGTGGAGAAGGCTGTTAGCTGCATTGACAGAACACAACGACTTGTTGTTGACCCCTTTCGAGCGGAACATTGAGGTGTGGCGCCAGTTGTGGCGTGTCGTGGAGCGCTGTGACCTTATAGTGCAAATTGTCGATGCCAGAAGTCCCTTGGACTTTAGATCCGTGGATTTAGAAACATATGTCACAGGTCTCAGTAAACCCGAAGAGGGCAAGGAGAAACGTAACTTGCTTTTGGTCAACAAGGCTGATTTGCTCACGAGGGCCCAGCGTGTGGAATGGGCTACTTACTTCAAAGAGAAGAATATCAGCTATGTGTTTTTCTCGGCGGCTAACGCCAACGCCCTTTTGGAAAAGGAGTTAGAGGAGGAGCAGAACGCGGCTCGTGACCCCGGTTATTCTGCCAGCGCTGCCGCTCTTGAATTCCAAGAGGATGACCTGGAGGATATCCGGATTTTGAAGATCGAAGAATTGGAACATTTATTCACGACCACTGCGCCTAGCATTGAGGCCTCCGAAGAGTACCCAGACCGTAAATTGCAGATCGGTTTGGTGGGTTACCCAAATGTCGGTAAATCCTCCACGATCAATGCTTTGGTTGGGTCCAAGAAAGTGTCTGTGTCTGCCACCCCCGGAAAAACCAAGCATTTCCAAACGATTTTCCTTTCTCCGGAGGTGGTTTTGTGTGATTGCCCTGGTCTAGTCTTCCCCAACTTTGCCTACACTAATGGTGAATTGGTTTGTAACGGTGTGTTGCCTATTGACCAGTTGCGTGAACACATTCCACCAGTGTCTTTGGTTTGTCAAAGAATCCCCAAGTTCTACCTCGAGGCCGTCTACGGTATTCATATTCCTATCCAGAGCAAGAATGATGGTGGAAATGGTATATATCCTACCGCCAGAGAACTTCTAAATGCGTATGCCAGAGCTCGTGGTTATATGACCCAGGGTTTCGGTAGTGCTGATGAGTCTCGTGCCTCGAGGTATATTTTGAAAGATTACGTCAACGGAAAATTGTTGTTCATCAACCCACCTCCCAAAAAATTACCCGATGGAACTTATGACATCCCCTCTGTGACTGAGGCTCGTGACTTCAACAAGGATATCTACACTTTGCAATCGTTGCCCGAGACGAGACAGCAACAGCTTCTTCAGGCACTTTCAGCTAAGAACATAAACGCTGATGACTTTGACTTGGCCAGAGATTTGAGCAAGCTCAATTTCTCCATGCACATTTCCGAAGACCCCAACCAGAAAGCGGCGGGTAATCCATCTTCTGGACCTACGACCAGATTCTATGGTGGTCGTCAAGCCGCTTTGGAGAGTGCTGCCGATGACTTGGATAAGGAGTTTTTCAAGATGAATGAGGTCCAGGCGAAAATGAACACCTCTTTCCACAAGAACCTGCTTGGCGCAAAAGGTGACAAGAAACATAACAAGAAAAACAAGAAGGCAGACAAGAAGGTGAGGGTTGTGGGATATTAAGACGCATGATTTGCATCATGTACCACTTGATTATTTAATGTTAATGACGACTAGAATTTCAATTGCTTTTATACCGTTCATTCGATTTTATATTTGCCGAAATTGGCAAAACAATGTATTTTGACATAAGTATATATAGACCAGCCAAATATTAGCATAAATCTAGATCATCCGCATTGATCGCCTTGATTCTTTCTTCTCGCCATTTCTGATAGTCATCGCCCACAATGGTGGAGTTGGCAAGACTTCCGCCACTCAATCTGGTGTTTTCGCTGCGTCTTGTTGAATGTTTCTGGTGACTGTGGAGTGGTCCGCCGAACCCATCGTTGAGATCAAGAAACGAATTCTCTTTATCTTGCTCCCCTAGATCACGCACCTTGTCGTACTGTTTCGGCAGCGAAAGCGAACTCAAAAATGACCTGTTTGTGTTGGCAACGCTCTTAAGAGGAGAAACGCGGGAACACATTGAATAGGGTGTATCACTGATGATACTGTTGCTTGTTTCAGCTCTGTGGCTTGGTGAAGAGCCGCTAAAGATCCCCCCACTAGGAGCCAAAGATGTAGTAAGAGGCATCAATACGGTGTTTTCAAGTCTGGTTTTCTTTTCAGCAACATCACGATGGGAGATCCGAGGTGAGATCTTGCTGGAGACAGCATCTGCTTTCTGCGTGGGCGAAAGCCTTGTCCTTTGCATTGCCGACCTTGGAACCTGTGGTCTTGGCAGAATACCTCTTCCCTTTACTTGTACAGCTTCAGATAGTGCCGGGGAACGTTTCTGTGATGATGCTTTTTGAACTCTCGACGGTGAATAATTAACTTTTTTTGGTGATGATGACCGCGTGGAGGTAGTTGGATGAGATTTATGTGGGGAATACAGCTTTCCTCTCGTCCCTTTGTTCCCATTTGTATTGACTTGGGACTCAATCAACAAAACCTTTTCAAACATATCATGGTTACCGACAGTGATTGGGAGAAGTCCCTTTGAAAGCATCTTATCGTTAAAGTTGACAATTTCCTGCTTCAAGGATGCGAGAACACGAGGCAGGTTTCTGGTGATTTTCTTCCTTAGCTTTTCCTCATTCAATAAGATTTTGCAGGAGTTTTTGCTGAGCAACCTTGAAGAATCTTTAGAGGATTCAACAAGGAACTTCTGGTCTTCAAGCAAGTCCTTCAACTGAGAATAGAGCGATAAGACTGGCTCCTTCAAATTTAAATCTGCCTTGAGTCGTTCGATTTCTGCCTCATGCTCATTCAATACTTGCTCTTTTTCCTCGGAATTGGCATTGACGTCGTAAACAAAGTATTTGAACTCTTTACAGCGTGCCTCAGAGTACAAAAGTTTCGACTGGAGCTCTGAAATCTGCTTCCTGGCATCAATTATAAAACTGTCAACGTATTCCGACCGCTTCATATACAAGCGTTTTAATTCTAGCTTTAGGTTGCTGAGCGATACATCTGTCAAGGATGAGTTGTCATTAAGAAATTTTTCAGTGTAGTTCCTGTTCTCACCAAGCTTTTCCCATAAATCAATACAAGCCCGTGAGTACTGTTCCCACTTCTTCTGCTTACTGTCCTTGATGTGCTGAAGAGCGTTAGTGAGTTTCGCGACAAAGTTCAAGTGATGGTCCATCAATCCAAACTCTCTTGGGTTTGTTTGTATGAATTTAAGTGTGTCGATGTCAAATAAACCTTCCCCTGAAGACGAGGAAGTAGTTGACGTGGAAGGTGCCGCTTTCCGATCTCTCTCGGAATGATTCTGCATCTTCTGGATTGCGATGAGGTCCTGCTCAGTTAATGATAAGGCGGCAATTAGGTCCAAGCAGTCTGCTATTCTCTGTTTCATGTTTAACATTCTGTTTTCGATTTCCTTCTCTGTGTTTTGAACTTGTTTCGATAGCTGTGATATCACTTCATTCGTGATTTTCGTCACCTTGAGGCCCTTAATAGCACGAACAAGCTTATAGTTAATATCCCTTAGTTTATTCATACCTTCGTCCTTAGGTAGACGTGTTTCCACTTCGTTTTCGGGAGAAGCCAACGAGAGCCGCGACTTACGTGGACTGGATATGATGAATGCAACCTCTTCAGTGGCACAGCTACTCAATCCTTGGCGTAGCTCTGGATTATAGTTACGGTTGGTCAAGTGCAATTGATTAATAATGGAATCGAATTCTTCAATAAGCGCGGCCTGCTCTTCCGCCTCAGTTTTGCTTGGGATCGAATCAATAAGTGAGGAAGAATGATCACTCTGCCAATCCTCGGTGATAGTCTCCATATTTTCCCAGAAGAGTCGATTGACTTCGTTGAATTTCCTGAACACTTTGACGAAGGACTTGAGCACCTCTAGAAAGATTGAATTGAGTCTTGATTTACATTGGATCAACGATAGACGGGGGTTGTGATCGAACATATACTCCGACTGTTTTTTTGTGGAGACATTATCTTGGATCAGGCCATTCGAAATGAGTTGGGTGGTGCTTGCCCCTTGGGACTGTGCATTTCCAAAAATAGAGTTGCTGAATGGAGACCCTAGTCTTGCGCTACTGGAAGACAGCGTGTTTGATGGCGACAGCGGGACATCATCCAGAAACAGAAAAGATGTGACAGTGGTATTGGCCGCACGTGCCAGATGTGGCTTTCTCATGTGCACATGCACATCTTCTTTACATCCTGCCGTATACATGTTTTCGTCGTCAAAGACAATACCTCGACTCGAGAGCCTCAAGTAATATTCCCCGGAGTTATCGTTCAACATCGCGAGAATGATACGGATCTGTTGCCTGAGCCACTCACATTCGTTGCTGATGTTGTTTTTCTCGCGCTGGAGGTTATATTTAAAAGTAGTGATTGTGTCGTCCATTGCACGGAAAATCTCCCATTTCTTCTCGGCGATTTCCCGTGATGAGTATCCGATCTCGTTGTAGATGGAGCTGATGCTATGTATGGTCTCGTTGACTTTGCTTGCAATCAGATCAAAGTGCCGCTCCATATCTAGCGGACCAGAAAAGGACTCATCGACGACCGTATTATCCGGAGGTATTCCGCATGTTTGCTCGCATCTGCTCCCGTCCCTTTGATCTCGTAGTGGACTCTGGTTCCGGCGTAGCAAGGTGGGCGATGGTGTGTTTTGATGGTCCGGTATCATTGCTTAAAAGTTTAGCTTGATTTGCATATCTCGAACAAGAAAAAATAAGAACAATAAAAATAAAAAATTAGAAGCGTAAAAGTCGGAGGCCTGCTCACTTGTTGATGGTTGATGGGTGACTCTGTTGGCGCACAGTAATCAGAAGAGAAAGACTATAATGCTTGGAAAAGGTCTATTTCTCTTTTTTTTTTTTTCTTGTACACTTCTACGAAACAAACACTTGGTTTCGTGCTTGCGTGTGTACCCTCAGATCCATTCCCAATTGAAGGCTTCTCATCTGTTGATACTTTTCCCCATTCGGTCGCTTTGTCAACACATGTTGGGATCGTTCGCACAGCAGCTGCTGGTGTCCTGATGTACAGGTGTAGGAGGGCGTAAAAACGAGAGAGCATCTGAGTGAATGTTCTGGCTGCGAAATTGCGGTGCTCCCTTCTCAGTACTATGGTTGTGAGATATGTCATGGTCAAAGGCTGTTTCAATTATCTCCTATAGTTTCACGTTAAAGAGGCTCCTTTTTCATTTGAGAAACCAAAGGAATAAAGAAGAGACCCAGCAAGCATCAAAAAGTCAAAGAGGTCATAACACACTAGACACATGCACTTCCTTACAAATGAGATTCATATCATCAAAGGATTCCTGCCCTAGTCCTCTTTCCTTTAAAACTCAGCAGTCTCAGAAGACTCAGTAGCCTCAGTAGCCTCAGTAGCCTCAGTAGCCTCAGTAGCCTCAGTAGCCTCAGTAGCCTCAGTAGCCTCAGTAGCCTCAGCACGCTTTCGAGTTCCCTTTTCTTTTCTTTCACTAGTCTCCCGTTTACCTTCGTTATTATCTTTTGTCTTTTTATTGAGAGCAAGTTGGTAAAGAATTTTTTCCAATTCCTCTCCCAAATTAATGTCAGCAGAACTCAGTTGGGTAGAGTTGGCTTCTCCCATTATATTCATACCAGGGAGCCCCTTGATAGGATCGTTCTTCAACTTCTCCATTTGCTTACGTGCAGCACGAATCTTAACCCGGACATTGTTACGATACTGCGTGCCTGTAACAGTCCACTTGTTCTCACGAGCAATCTTAAATAAGTTATCTGCGGCAACTGACTTGGATTTCGCACCACTTAACACGAGGAGCATAAACCACTGCTCTGCAAGCTCTGTTTCGCCCTTCAGGCAGTGGTGCATAATAAAAGGGTACACCTGATTGAAGGTAATGGGTAATCCCATTTCTCTTCCCTTTTTGAAAATAGCAAGCGCAAACATAAAGTCCTGGTGCTTCGAGAGCCCCAGGTGAATCATTAAGTCCAACACGTACGTACTCTTAATAATATTTTTGCGGCCATGCGACTTGAGAAAGTCTAAGAAAATCACCTTGGCGGTCAGGAAGTTGAGCATATTCTCAATGAGCTCCATGTTTTGTCTGGTCTCAGGGTCTTCGCGCAAGAGATGGTCGAGAAACAAAGTCAAGATGCTCTCATCTATTGTTTTGGAGCTAAATGGGCCGGGAGCATCTGAGTGTGCTTCTGCCTCCGTTAGTTTCTTTTTGTATGCCCCGTAGAGCTTGCTGATAAGCGCAGGATTCACAGGCTGGTTGTGGACCAAGCTACGGAGTGTGACTGAATATAATTCTCGTAAGCTTGCATGGGTCATGGGGGAATTTTTCAAATCTTCATGAATATCGGCTTTTTGGATGATGGAAAACAGTGATTCCATGAACAAGGGACCATAAATTACATCCAAAAGCTGTAAATCTTTGAGGATATGCAATGCGGCATCATTGTCGTCATTGAACAACGAAGTGAAGTAAGCCACTGCAATTTCTGGATGGAGCGAAAACTTACCCGTGATCACCCTCATAATCTCGTCTACAAGGCTTGAATGCTCATCTGGGGAGAGCCTTTCCCTGTGCAAATAGTTGACCAAAAGAAGTGCCTCGTTATAGAAGCAGTCTATGCGCAACGAAGTAAGGATACGTAATAACGTACTGGGCAAGATCTTGAGGCCTGCTTTTCGGATGTAGTGCAAAAATTTGACGGACTCTTGAGGACCCTTGAATGCCATTGAATGCGAAAGCATGACGCTGAGCACAAGCTGTAGAAATTTTATATCCCCTAAGGACTCAAATTTCGTCACAAGGAGTTCAAGAAACAAGTTTGACATCGTCACGTCTTTTTGACGGATATAATGTTGCGTGGATGATGCGAGTTCTTGTAACAGGAAGGCGTTAAGCATTATCTTCTTCTGGTGGTCGGGAAACGCAGCCCTTTCGGTGTCATGCCACTTGGGATCAAGCCATCCTGTGCGTGCAACAAATTTTTCCAAAGCAGAACCTTTGAGAAGGTGTTCTCTTATCCGATGGTAATGATTGAATTCGGTAAACTTGATATTTGTATGTACCAAAGCTGCAAACAATTCTGGCCATTTTTCTTGCGGAGTATGCCTATAGAACATGCGCAGATACGTGCGGCTCAAAAACAACGTCTTGGAGTTGATTCTACCGGTAAGAGCCAACTTTTTCAAGTAATTCACTGCAACACCCGCAGCAGCCTTACTTTGATGAGGCTCCACGCTGAAGATATCACGCAAAGTTCCCTGAACCAATAGGCGCGAGGTTTCGGAGGACGGATCCTCAATGTACGCAAGCACTGAGCGCCGGAGACTATCATTTTGGTAAGCGTTCCGCAAGTATTCGAGGACGGTTTCACGAAAAGAAGGCTCAATAATGAGATCGAGGTAACGCACCGCCAAACGCGTGTCTTTGATGAGATTTTCGTGGAAAATTTCAATGACATTCTTGTAGAACTGGTCCATCTCCCCGACAGTTCTTGCTGGAAGCCGAACGAGGTGTTGGAGCTTTCTTAGACTGAGGCCTAAGAGCTGCGCCTTGTCGTATGCAAAAAGTGGGTTGGGGTATGTATCTCGCGGAAGCAGAAGAGCGTTTGCTTTCTGTTTGCGCCCAGAGAAGACATTGGCGCCGAATACGGGATTACCTGTTACCGTGGACATGCATCTTTTTATGTTTCTCTGTCTGGAAACGTATCTATAGAGCATGGTATGAGTGTGGGAGATCAGTGCGAGGAACGATGAAAAATATCATGAAAAATACCTTAAAAAGGCGTAGGAGAGGATCCGTAGTGAGATGGATCGTTTTCGGGAAAAAAAAAAGGGGGTTTCTTTTCTATTTCCGAGAAATCAGCAAAGAAGTCTAATGGGAATGAGAATTATGACGAGCCGGAGATCTTCGTGGTGGTATCTTTCTGACGTTCCTTCGCTTTTTTTTAGGTGATCTGTAAGAATACAACTCGCAGCAGATATATTCCGGTGCGCGTGCGAGCAGTGACTTCAGGTAGGGTAGATTTTTACAATGCGAAATTATGGTGTGGGGTTGACCATGAATGGAAAGGATAATTATGGGATATATACAAGAATAAAGAAAGGTTTATCTAAAGGGCCTTTACAATAGAAAAAAAAAAGTTGATGAAATGGGGAAACTTCACAATTTGGTGTATATACATGGGTTGCCGGCATACCATTTTCAATAACTAATGGCGAGAAAAGGCTCCTTCCCTCGCGCTATAAGCTGCACCCCGCGGACTTCAGCGATTCGCATCCAGAGGGGTTCGTAACAAGCCTGGCTTGAACTTCTTAATCCCAACACATTATCGCCGAACCTTATCGAAATTGAAACTTTTTTCTGTGTTTTGTTTTTTGGAGACTTTTGGGGAGGAATTAGAAATTCCGTTGGTCATTCAAGTATGACACAACGAACAACCTGTTGGTCATTTTGTATGTTACGCTACTCCGCAATGTCAGGTTTAGTAGACACCCATTTCCCGAAAAATAAGATTGATTACTGTATTCATAATACACTGGAATGAAATTCTGGTAAACCCAGAATTTTATGTATATATCCAAATAATAGCAACACACGTGTATTTATTTATTTATATTTGCGATTAGTTCAAAGAGGGATGACTACATTCGAAACGTCTTGAGTGCTCTTGGTATACCAGGATCATCAAGATTCCAATTCCATTGGGGTGCGTCTCACCAGTCCTGTTTCTTGATCTGGTATGTCACAGGTCAAGCGCTCCATCATCTTCTCCGCCTCGTATAATTGTCGGTCAACAAATAGACGTACACTGAAAGGTACATCGGGCATATACTTAAGCATATCTTTCCAGAAGGACAATGATCGGATTTGAAGACCTACAGCATTTGCATATACACCATTCTGAGCACTTCCAACCCCAAGTGTTTTTTGTACTCCTAAAATTCGGATATTGAGTTGTACCACACAATGTGCCCAGTTTTGGGCTTCACCAGTGGTTGGATGATAAAGATGGAAAATAGAGCTTGCATCTTTCATGGCCTGGAGCACATATTTGGCAAACACCACTCGATCAGAAACTTGTCGGTATCGAGGAGCAACTTCCACAACTGCTTGTGTAATATCCAGAAGCTCGATCTCAAGCAGTCGAACAAAAGAGGAAAATCGCCTGGTGTCGAAATGGACCTTGGTCACAAAAGATGCCAAGTGCGTAATGTACTTTTCCAACAGACCCAACGCCCAGGAAGCTTCCAGATCCCAGTCTCTATGCGGATCATTGGGAAGTTTTAAGCCTGATAGCGACGTGGCCTTGACACCAACAGCAGCAGCAGTAATAGTACCCAGCGCGTGAGTTTGGGCCCTTTTGTTTGGAAGGTCTGCCATATTCAACTGTACTTTTGGATTCAGTTCTACATCTTTAAACTCACCGTCGAGAGAAAACACTGCGGTTATGATTAAGAGAATCAATCCCAATAAATGAAAGCTTACTCTCATGGTGAGATATTAAGTTAAGCCGAAAAAAGAGAGTAACTATTTGCCGGGGTAGAAAAGATATATAAGTAAAACAATTTTAGGATTGTTTCAAAGCCGAAATCTGCTTTTTTGTCATAAAATTTCAACCTTTACTAATCGGCCAGCATTCCAGTGTTTCTGTTGCGATGGAATTGTGGCAAACTTCATCGCCTAAACAGCTCCGCCTAGTTGTGAATAGCGATATTCTTACTATACATGCCAATTTCATGAAGCTCGCTCAGAAAAGACTTCGATTATACGTGGTTTTTTCTATGATGAGGCAAAATCGCTTTTGAAATCAGAAACTGTTTCATTCCAACGAGGGTTCTCACAAAGTATAACCTAATATTTTCACACTTGTCTATAAAATATTTGTATATGCTTGCAAGCTCCACTCATTATACCTGTGGAGCTAACAGTTTGAGTTATTGGCTATAGTACCACAATTAATAAATGGCAGGTAATGCAAGTAATGCAAGTAACACTGGAATTTGATTCCGATTTGAAATCTTGTTTCAGAATCTCTCATTGAAATCCTGTTCCCATTGTTGAAGGCCCATTTCCGTGCTTTCACGGCCAGCATTGCGGTAAATATACCGCTGGTAGAAGTATGCCACATCAAACACAATTGTGCCTGAACTGCCCAATAAATAAGGTAATTGTTTCCAAAAAAAATCCATTCTCTTCTCAGATAATACAAATTCACAGCTGGTTAGTACCGATAATGAGTATCCAAGGTTTCCTAGGAGTGCCGATGCAAAAAGAAGCGGAGAAATCCCGTCCACAGATTTACGAACGTAGTTCTTATAAAGTTGCGGGCACCGTGAGCTCACATACACACAAGTGCAAGCCCAAGCAAGGGTAAGGCCCAAGGTTTCTTTGAAAGAGGAGATTCCAGCATGTGCGTGTGATTCGGTTGAAAATGCGTGTGTGATGCCAGCATTAATAAGTACACCCGCAACAACACCTACTTTGCCAAGTTTTGGTGATGTGCCGGTAGCACCAAAGCCAGTTTTGGTGTTTTCAAGGTCGCCGGCGGATGATAGACTAGAGGCAGGCGTCGGAACAGTCTCTTTTGTTGTTTTAGGAGAATTAGACCCACACAAGTAATCAGGAGAATCTTTATCTTTGGGTGCCCCTGGGCGAATATGGATTGCACCTGTTTGAGAGTGGAATTCCGTAGCGTGTGTTGCGGCATTGGGAAGTAAAGAGCCATCATCATCCAGTTCATCTATAAATGTGTTTTGGGGAACAGTATGGCCATGTTTGCGTGGATAAACGCTATTGTAGTAGTAATACTGATAGCAAAGGGTCAAGTCATTCGCAAGAAAAAACATACTTAGGTAAATCTGGAAGTTTAGTGCTGCATCATTAAGAAGACAGCTGGAGAAACTGAGAAAGTCGCCCATAAACCAAAGAAGAAGAAACAGTGGCGAGATTCCCTCGGCAGATTTCGTGTTATAGTTGGCAATGATCTGAGGAAGCTGTGCGCAGATCCAGCTCATTAACGAAAGAGTGCTAAACACCTCGGAGATTCCAGAAGCAGTACATCCAGCCATATTATTTAGTGTTTCGAGGCGAACCTAGTTTCAAATTGAGTCAATGAGAGAATGTGGTCTTTTCGAGTGAATTTGGGACAACCTAAGGGTATCTTTATGGGGTATAGTGTTCTCGTGGGAAAAGATAAGGTACTGAGACTGAGGGTATCATATTGACAAGATAAGATTTTGCATCGCGGCTAAGTTGTGTCATTACCGGTTTTGGACGTGGTGAGTCAGTCACACCCCGTGTGTGCAGGCGCGGGTGCAGGCGCGACACATGTTGGGCTTTTTCAAACTTGAGCACCTCGAGAGCATATTTACGAGATCCACACGTCTTATACCATGTGGGTTATCAGAAAGATGAAGACCAGGTTTGTTTTCTCATTGGCAAAATTTGAGTGAGATGTGCAAACTTAAGGTGAAGTAGTAAATATTAGCATAAGCATGTGATTGGCGTAAACACTACCAAACTCACGCGATGTATCTTCGTGGTTCAGAAAAAGAGGGCTCGGATATTTGATCTTCTCGTCCTAGCTGTTCATGGCAAGTTAGTTATCCCGAGAAAAAAATTGAAAGATCAGAATTGGGGTATCACAGCTAAAAGAAGTCAAATGAACATCTTTTCACTTTGAAATGACCATCTTTTCACTTTGAAACGGACTTTTGTTTGGATATCTCAGCAAATGTCTTCCACAATAACCCTCGCAAAAACATGTCAATCTGAAGTCAACGCAGGATTATTTGCACGAAAGAATTAGGTTCTGGCTGGTGTTCTTTTTTGCCAAATAAAGTCTTTTATGTAGGTAAAATAAAGATGGAAGCTTTTTAATTGTAGTCTAGAGAAATCACTTACGATTCAAAATGCAAAATAAGCTCCAAAGTATTTCAAACGTATATTTATTAGATTCATCTTCTCGGATCTCCTCTTGCTTCACAGCGAATTGAGGTACATCACCATGGTTTCCGCTGAACTCATTGAAAAATCCCCCTTCGCTAAAGAATTTTGTGCTGTGGCATGTTTGGGCAACCCAAAAATTACTTCCTTGATTTTCTAGAAAATTTGCATACTTTTTTCATGTTATTGTCCATTAACGCACGTGGCGCTGGTTTAAACTATGAAATTTTCATGATGCTAGGCACACAACAAGCGCACGCGGTTCTGCTTGACATCTTTGAGGTTTTGGGTGTGATAATATTACAGACAACATTCTCATACACCCTTCCATCAGTCACACAAATTACATTCCCTTACAACTTCGCAATTTGAATAGCTGCATTTGTCAAGTTATATAAATAACTTTTTCAAAATGTCGACAAACAGACGCGCAAATACGCACCTGGAGGGCCCGTTGAAGAAAAAGCACGCGTCTTCACCCGCGATTACTACCGGCCACCAAGTCGATCAAACCACTAACGAGTTATCTTTGGAGAAACTTCCCAGTGGTATCTTGGACTTGATCCTCGTTCATCTTCAACAACCCGACTTGCTTCGCCTATGTGCCATTTCAAAACATCTCTATTGGCCAGCTATCGCCCGGTTGTACCACAGCATTACAGTTGTCAAGGAATATTTCTATACCCAGCTTGTTAGTTTGGAAACCTCGAGGTACTCCACAGTCATGAAAGTAAACAAGCTTGAATATTTATACGGGGCTGTGTCCCGCAATCAGAAGTTCGCTGATTTGATTCAGTCGTTGTCATTTACGTTTTCGGATAATACATCTTATGGTGAGATTCAGTTGTTTCTCTCTCAATTTTTATCCAAGGTACGTTTACAGTATTTTCATTACAGAAGTGCTTATGAAGTAAAAAGAAGTTTAACCAAATCTGTTAAAAGCATGTCATGTCAAATGTTTGCTAATACCATTTTCTGCTCAAATCTCGTCGAACTTAAAATCGTTTACCAAGGAGGTGACCAGGAACCGGAAGAATTTGAGGACCTTGCAAATCGAATCATCAAACAGAACTGTTATCGCAAATTGAAGAAGTTAGCCTTTGAAAATTGCTATCCGCAATATCAGGTCGGTTTCCAGCGGTATCAAGATTGGGTCTCTGAGTCCCGGCCAAATTGGGCACAATTCTTCGTCACCTTATCACAAAAGGGAATCAAGTTGAATCTAACTTCTTTGGGTATTGATGGAGAGTTTTCTGATGATTGTGATGACGTCACAGCAGATCTAGTGAGCCAGGTTGTCGAGCTTAAGAATTTGGACACTCTTGACATACTTTACAGCGAATATGTACGGACTCCAGATAGAGTGGCACATTCAAAAGGTATGCACACGTTCTTGAACCAAATCACAAGGAATGTACCTCTGCTTCGGTATTTTTCCGTCAGGCATACACTGGTTTGTCGTCGATCTGAAATCAACGCACTCGCTCGTGTATTGCGAGACAATATGCCCCATCAACTAAAGCAGCTCCGTATTACATTGGAAGACCAAACTGACTCCGAGCTAGAAATTTTACGTCGCGCAATATTAGCTAGTCAGCGGAATCTTGTCAAACTCAAAGTGGCCTTGGATTCGACGTGGGGAAAGGTCCGCCAATGGGGATTTGCTTGTAATCCTGCCATAAAAGATTTAAAGAATGAGCTTTTAAGTCAAAACTTTAGACGAAAAATGCGATCTCCTGCTATCTTTGATTTTGATGAGTGCAGACCACTTGTTTCAGAGGAAACTTGGAACAAAATCACATTGTGTACAGAAGCAATTTTAGACGCCTTAAAGCATGACTCGATCTATACTGGTGCGGTAAAAAAGTTACCTTTGCTCACGGAATACTATTTTCATGGGATCTATATCAACTTAAAAGAACAGAGTCTCCTTTTCCATGGCAAAGTGTTAAACTTGAACAAGAAAGTGGAATAGTTCCGGCCTCTAGAAAGACCCGATTTGAATGTTTGTACAACCCGCTTAAATATATACATCGCTTGGTGTGCTTCTGAAAATGTTTTTCAGGATGAGACGCGTCTGCCCTGATTTAAAAAAAAAATGGGTAGATCTTTATATGTACTTAGGGCATCGTTAACGCCAATTAATTCAGACTCGCAGCAGTCATCTGAAGGCAAATTCTGCGCTCAATTTATATTAGGATATAATCATAATAAGAAATATTGGTCTATCAATCCACGCTATCTCAGGATCTTTGTAATGGGCCAGGACTACACCAGCAGAGACATAAGAGGAGTATCCCATCGACGGCTTGGATTTGAGAACAACTCTGTACTTTTCAGCTGTATTGAAACAAGCGTATTCTGCATTTTAACTTCTTGCTATGCCAAAAAATCTTGCAAGTTGTGTCTTTGACGAAGATCTGTGTCGATTTAAACATTCATCAAACTAATCTGAGATGGCTCTTCTGCAAATATCGCTTTGGCAACTCAAAGGTTTGAGAGATCCATATGACTGACAACTGGTGAATAGGATCAATTTTAGACAAATTGGGATGAAAATTCACTCATGATTCATTCATTGACATCTTGTGAATTGACTATTACAGAATGAATAGCCCAACTACCGTAGTATACCCAAACACCTGCTAAGTTTTAGTGTTCGCCTGCTCGCCCCGCCCTAGCGGCCGCGAACGTCATCGCTTGCTGCGTCACGTGGCGCATGATGGCGCCAAACCGCAATGAAAAATTGCTATTTGAAAGGGACTTCTTTCATTTTATCTTTATCCCGAAACAATCATGTCTCAAGGTACCCTTTTCGCAAGTCCTGAAATCTCTCAAATCAGAGCTGTCATCCCAATTGCTTTGGTCAAGCACTTCAAATTGGACGTCGAAATTGTCGACCCAGCTTCTTCGGATGCTTTTAAGAATGCCTTCCCTTTGGGCAAGGTACCAGCCTTTATTGGTCCTAAGGGAGTTAAATTGACCGAGGTCATTGCCGTCTCCATTTACTTGCTTTCTCTCGTTGAGAACCACAAGTTGTGGGGTAAGAACAAAACTGAATACGCCGAGGTCCTCAGATGGTTGTCCCTCACCAATGCCGATTTCTTGCACACTGCTGCTAATATTGTCTTCCCAATAATTGGTAAGCAACCTTTCAACAAGAGACAGGTTGACGAGAGCAACGTTGCCTTTAAAAAGATTACCTCCATTTACGAGGATAGGTTATCCAAGTACACTTACCTTGTAGGCGAGAGATTGACCTTCGCCGACTACTTCGTCGCCTTCCAATTTGTCCCAGGTTTCAAGTTCTTGTTCGGTGCTGAGTGGAGGAAGCAAAACCCATCTATTACCAGATGGTTCAAGACCGTTAGCGCCCAACCATTGTTCAAGACCATTTTCACAGAAGTCGAATTCGCCGCCAAGCCAGTCGAGTACACCCCTCCAAAGAAGGAGAAGAAGGCTGTTGCCCCTGCTGCCAAGAAGGAGGCCGCTCCAAAGAAGGAGGTAAAGAAGGAGGCCGCTCCAACTGAGGAGGCTGCTCCTGCCCCTAAGCCTAAGCACCCATTGGAGTTGTTGGGTAAGCCTAAGCAGGCTCTTGACGAGTGGAAGAGAGTTTACTCTAACGAGGAGACCAGAGAGGCCGCTCTCCCATGGTTCTGGAAAAACATGTACGACCCATCTGAGTGGTCTTTGTACAAGGTCGACTACAAGTATAACGACGAGTTAACCTTGACCTTTATGTCCAACAACTTGGTTGGTGGATTCTTCAACAGATTGTCTGCCTCCACCAAGTACATGTTCGGATGTTTGGTTGTCTACGGTGAGAACAACAACAACGGTATCACCGGTGCTTTCTTGGTCAGAGGCCAAGACTTCGCCCCTGCCTTCGATGTCGCACCAGATTGGGAGTCTTACTCTTACACCAAGTTGGACGGTTCCGACGAAAAGGTCAGAAAGTTCGTTGACAACATGTTCGCATGGGATGAGCCAGTTGAGGTCAACGGTGAGAAGATCGAAATTGCTGACGGTAAGGTCTTCAAGTAAGTCATTTGTTAATATGAGACAGAAGGCATCTGAATAGCAAGCGTGATATTCGAGTCTAATTCTTTAACAGGGAAGTATTCGCAATTTGTAAATATTTTGACCCTTGCCAATAGATAGAATTCACCCCTCCTAAATTTTCCACTCGAACTTTTCGCACCCAGTTCGTTAAGAACCGCATAACACTTCACCCAAAGGAATGTCCAACAAAATAACTTCAAACGCCGAACCCGGCAGGTCTCTGGTGTGAACAAATGGATTTGCTCTGATAAATTGGACCTTTTCAGCAGAAATAGACTTCAAGTAAGAGAGTATACCAGTGAGATCTCACCATCAACGGGATGCATGATGTGAAGAGGTGTATTGCCACTTTGAGAGGTCATAGAACATAGCTGTTTGATTCATAGAACAAACATTCCTGAATGGCTCAATGGGAAGGATTTATTGAACGTCTGTCGTATGTCGCTGACCTTAAATATTTATAAAGGGATTCCTTGGGAATTTATGACTTTGAAGTGATTATTTGGGAAAGTTCCTTCGACGCATGCATGTACATTATCACATGTTTTTTTTTTTTTTTTTAACCTTCTTACTGTGCCAGATAACACCAAAGTCATTAGCTGATTCGAATATTTCACATCACAGATCTACCTTCACCCATATGCACTGTATCTTCTGTGGAAGAAAAAAAGTTATACAATATTGAGTCATTGTTGGTTCATTGTATATATTCATTTTTTCTTCTGGAATATAAATGAGGAATCCTCCCTGATTAAATAGTTAAAAGAAATAAATTCGTGTCTCGCCAGCTCAAAATTGCGTGACCTTCAAGCCTCGTTCTCAACGAAAATAAGAAATTCGAGGAGTTCATTCATTAAACTTCTGAAACTTCGTTGAGGAACAACAATTCGCAATCAGTTCTGGGCCCTCAAAGCATCGTCTTCTTCGGAGAAAGAAGGCACCCAATATAACCTAATATTCAGAAATTCGGGGAGCGAATTTTGGGTCGTTTTGGATGTTTTGGCTGCAGATGTTTGGTAAGAAGTTGTGCGAACCAATAAATTGAATGTTCTTCAAGTAAGTCGGCAATATATTAAGAAAAGAGGTACGTTTCCTCGCGGAAATGGTGTGAACTCATTCTTACAGCAAATCACACATACCCCCGCCCCCTACACCTCTCACTCTCTCGTTCCCCCCACAAAAAGGCATAGTCTTAGGGCAAGATCGACACATTTCATAGTTTATTAAGAGAAAATATACCACAATATCAACTCAAAATCGTCTGTCTGGAAGTAAAACGCGTCCACCTCACAATTTCCTCAAGTACATGCTAAGCTCATATCAGAACAAACAAGTGAAAAGCAGTTTACAGATCATGACCTTGCATTGTACCCATTTGAGGTACTCCTAGAGCTTGTATAAAGCATCAAGGAACCCGACAATAACCTTTTCAGCCACGCCGGCTGTAGATACACTACCTGCAACACCGTACAACGCCGCTGTGTCGCTCTTTGGTAAAATCCCGCCTTTTTCTTGGTTTTGCACAATGTCCACGAGATCATCAACCATATCTTCAGCAATTGGGATGGAAAGCCGCGTGAAGGCAAAGTGTAACGCAGCCGGGTTCTGCAATGACGCTAAGTGCCATCCACGTTTCGACATGGCGTCGCCAATCTGGTAGATATTCAACGTGCTATTTTTCCGGGTGCGAAATGCGATGACGGATGCAAGAGGGTCGCCTAAGATCTCCAAGTGCTTCGAGAGAGATGGGTGTGTTTCAATTGCTCTCCGTACCTTATTTGTCACGGAGACGATGTCAAAGCACGACTGTGTGTATCCATCAAGACCAACATTGATCAAAGTGGCCCAACAGCCGGCCATCAATGCGCCGGGCCTTGAACCAGCCAACGTAGGAGAGCCGTACATGCCGCCGGTCCAGTCGCTCAGCACGTAATATTGGCACTCACGGAGCTTGGGGTCGCGGTACATGATGACAGAGGAGCCCTTGGGGGCAAAGCCGTACTTATGGGTGTCGCAGGAGATAGACGTGACACCTGGAACACGGAAGTCAAAGAGCGGAATTGGTTTCTCGCCATGGACTCTACTTCTTTCCAAGAAAGTGACAATGAATGAGCCCAAACACGCGTCCACGTGGAGCGGGATGTTGTGTTTTACAGCGAGCCGCGAGATGCCTTCGATATCGTCGATGATACCGTGGGGATAGTTTGGCGCCGATCCAACAAGTAAAACAGTGTTACTGTTAATTAGGCGGCGCATTTGGTGTAAATCTACCTGAAAGGTGATTGGGTCCACATCTACCTTGTGCAATTTCATGCCGAAATAGTAGCAGGCTTTCTCAATACCCGCATGGACGGTCACTGGCGCGACGACTTCGGGCCGAGTGATGTTTTTGGACATTTTCCCGTGTTCTCGTGCGGATAATCCTGCAAGAAGAAGTGATTCAGTACCTCCCGATGTCAGACTACCACATGCCAGTGCCGGCGCGTTAAAAATGTCAAGAACCATGGCAACAACTTCGGCCTCCATTTTGCGGATCCCGGGGAACACATCGGGGTGCAATTGGTTGGCCACGCTATAATGCTCGTAAGCCTGTACCTGGAGATGCAATAACAGGTCACCGCCATGGTATACTGCGCCCGAAACCCGGCCATTTTTCCAGTCGCTATGACCGAGGCGTGCTTGTGTTTGGGAAATCTCTTCGATTATATCCGGTGAAGCAATCCCCTTCTCTGGAAGCTTAGGGAACTGAGCCAAGGCGGGGTTGTTCTTGATGATTTCTTTTTCGACAAAAGTGACCGTTTTCTGCAACTCAGCATCGATTTTCCGTTTGACCGGCGGTAAAGCCATTACAATGCTAGCCGCCCACTTGTAAACAGCTCGCACCACGATTTTTGTGGTCTTTGAGGGACCATAAAACACCACAGGACCCAAAATGGTTACCACTATTTGCAACAAAGCATATAAAAACAACAAGTCTTTGGCCAATTTGACAGCACCCCATTTGGAATCACAGTAATATTCCCGAAATAGTTGGACGCCATCAATCCCCAATCTTCTTGCATAGATATCAAGTAAATATGTGAGCTCGGTGAGATCTTTGGGCATATATGGTGAACCAAAGTACTTCATTTGAAGTAGACTTTCTTGGAAAGCAGACATATTGGGGTTTCTGAATTGTTTCAATCTTTTGCCTTTGTATTTTTGTTAGATGTGGTGGTTGGTCTCTTTGGGCTTTCCTGGGTGTCTTTGTGGGTTATACTGGGTACTGGTTGTATGAGCTAGTCTTATATTTGTCTGTCGAAGAAATTTCTGCTAGTGGTTTATCCAGTCCGTTCAAGTTTTCTTCTCCTGTTTTATATCTGCTGACTCTCAGTCCTGACTTGTCCCTTGTTTTTAAATATATCAACGTGGTTGCGGTGGTTGCTTCTATAGCTTTGGCTTGTTTGAGCGGCGATCTGTGTAAGCTACTACAGAAAAAATTGCACAGCCCATGCATGGTACTCAACTGCAAATGCTCCTCGCCCCCCACATTTCCGTGCTCGCTTGTGCAATTGCGGGTGCGTTCCGCTTTACCCGTTCGGGCCGGTCCACGGGGCCAAGTTGGAAGCGAGGGCCCTGAACTAAGATTGCCTGACCTGCACCAACAAAGCAACAATTGTCATTAATTGGTCTTGGGGTAGGGTAGGGTCCAAGTCGATATCATATTTAAGTCTGTTGTTTTTTTTTGTTTGTTTGTTTTTTTTTTGTATTGAACTAATATGGTTTAGTTATAGCCACTTATATGAAAAAAACAACAAGAAAACAAAAACAAAAGAGGGAACAAAGGACATCAACTGCATCCTACACAATGTGGATGGATCACACCGTTGTTGGGAGGGGGAAATTGGCCCATTGGGATTACTCTATCTGAGGTATTTTCACCGAAACCAAAGAACGTCTTTTCGTGAATTTTCATTCTTTAAGTATTGCTTTTTTATTCTTCTTTTCATTCTTCTTTTCGCTTCTTTGCTACGAGAAAGAACCTTCCTAAAACAAAGCTAATGAAATATTGCCTGCCTTGAATGTGTATCTCTGATATCCAGTAATTAGTATCATAATAACAAACAGAGCCCACACTAATGGGATCAAGTTATTGTTCTATTGTGATTATTTGTGGAGCCTGAAATATTTGGTTACTAAAAATGAGATTTTATGTCTCAAATTCCCACATCAGTTGCCTTTCATATTTACCATTTGGCTTTGACGGGTTGTTTTCCAAAGCTACACCAGCCGCAATGGGAGACGCTCGAAAATTATCCGAACTAACATTCAACATAACCAGGCAAGTAATGTCAAACAATTTAGGATCTCTGGATTTCTTTAGCTGTATTTTTTAACCACAATTTAAAGTGTAATCTTCAAGGTTTAGTAATGCACCCCAAAAGTTTGTAATCATTCAACTAAAGTCAAGTTTGGGTAGGAGAACTGATTTGGGTGCGAAACCTCGCAAGTATTTGCTGCACCCAAAAGCTAAATATGCCCTCAAAAAATACACTCTTCGTCTATGTCAAAATTTTTCTTTAGTTGTTATAGAAAAAACAAAGATTTCTACAAGGTAAACTCTGTCTTCTCGACTTATGAACGAAATATATTAGTGATAGGTCTCCACTATGATTTAATCCGTTTTCTGGAGAGTGCGCAGTCCAATTTTGTTCGTATCATGGCAGCGAAAATATCTATTATATGTCCATCTATTTCAGAAATATCGATGAGAGCCCGAATAATTTTGTGAAATCTGTACTTCCAAGGGCTGTTATGTGTACCTTGGAACAAATTTGTTTGGCTACTGCACCTCGTACTATGACTGGCATGGCTTAACTTCAGTGTAAATCTATGTTTTCTTGTTACGAAGTACAATCAAACTGGACTTTCTAATCGGATTAGATGGAAGATAAGTGAGTAAGCATGAACCAGAGAAAACCCCAAGAAATTTCAATAAGGATTTTCGTCCGAGAATTTATGAGATAACAAGAACGGTTGAATGCTTTTCGGTACTGGGACCATGAAGTTCTACATGAAGTGCTTTCGAAATGTACTTTTGTGTTGGTTTACTTGCCTAAGACGATGACTGAGTGACCAGAAAAAAAGAATGTTGTAGAAAGCTACTGACTAGCGATTACTAACCAGATACACTATCCCCAAAATTTTGACTCTTTATAATAAACCCGAGAGAAGCAGAGGAGAACCACATAGAAACGAAATAAATTCAGAAGTTTAGTTTTATTATTGCTGTGAATACATCAATCAATCACTAACGACGAGACCTTTTACTCTTATGAGGAGGATCCGCCACTTTAAACTACCAGGGAAAATATACATCAAGGGGAATTCGACATTCACGATATTATTTATGGGTGATATTATATTTTATTCTAAAAGCATTCCATGAAGATACCATCCGTTACTTGTCTTCACTCAGACATCGAAAGTTTGAAAAATGAAGGTGAAACTCAACGTTTCTGTACAGAAACTCCCAAGAAAGCCAGCGATATCCTCTTCGTACTATTCTAGGCTCCGAATTCTCCGTCAAATGGCTGAATATTAAGGTCTGAATATTCCCTGTATGCTTTTATACCTCATTGTTTCCTTTATCGTTTTGCTCAAAAAATCACCATATATACCCATCGCTCTGAATAAAGACAACTTATTTTCATGTGTTCATAGCGGAGTAGCGGCTCTGCTGATCCGATGATTCTGCCGACCTCCCGTTGTTGGTGCTGTTGTATCGACCATTAGATTGCGCTCCTTTACCAACTTATCGAGGCGCAGAGTGAAGAGCTCTCCAAGAAATCCGTTTTCCCGTGTGACACGACGAAGCTGTGCCTCATAGGTACTTAATTCATCTTTCTTAGCTAGTGACGGGAGAACCAGCATTCCAGGCCCTTCAACCTTCTTACGGAGAAGAGTCTGTTTTTCCTTTAATGCTTCAAGTTTTTCCGCCGCCTGTATTGCTTGTGTTGACTTTTCCTGGTACTCTTCCCGAGCCACGTCGATCTCGTCAGTGAGCGCCTTGCTTTCGTCAACAAGAAGTGTCTTTTCTTTTTCAAGCTGTTCCAACAAAGAATCTTGCTCTGACATGATTTTGGTGATTTCATCATCGCTCTTATTCAGAAGCACTTCTTGTAAATGGTCGAAAAACTGCTGTGTTTCCGTTACTGATTCCTGCAACTTCTGGTGATCGCTTTCGACTCGATTGAATCTCTTATCGACAACAGAAACCTCCTCATTTAACCTTCGGAGTTTTCGGTAGTTCTCGCCAACTTGATCTTCGTCGTGATCGATTTCTTCTTGTCTCCTTGCCTCTTGCTCTCTGAGATTAGGAATTATATTATTGAGAGCAATTGCTTTGAGGGTTTCCACTTGATCAATTCTGGCGTTTAAGAAGCGAGCCATTTGTCTTTTGAAATTAGAGTAGTCGCTCACAGATCCTCCGTCAAACCTCCCTTGGCTCGCCCCGGCCCAACCGTTAGTGTGATCGTTAAAGATATGGCCGAGAGATGAGAGGTGGTTTGCGTTGAGTCTCGACTTTAGCTTGTCGCCAGAGATATTGGTACTAACTTGTTTTGTGTACCCATCCAACCATTTATAAGGCGAGCCTGGTTCAGATTTATCACAGCTAAAGAGCAATTCTTCCAAAACACTCAAGCGTGTCCCGTAGTTTGTACTGAATAGATCCCCTTCTGGATTCTCGAAAATTTTGTGTCGATTAGCAATGAATACACTAAGGAGGCGAAGGCGCCATTCTGCCTCACGGTCCGTGGAGAAATTTCCCAATTCAGACTCTGGTTTGGCAATGAATTTCAGAAGATGTTCTACTGAGAACACAGCTATGGGAATGAGTATGGGAACTTGAGGTGGCAGTGTTCCAATTGCAGTGAAATCCGTTTTTTGAGAAGACCTCAACAATTCAACTCCCGGACTCGAAACGTCAAGTTCGGAGTCAAAAGATACCATCAAGTTGAACTGTGTATTGGACGTGAAAGACAGGCACAAGTGATTACTGGTGATCAAATGAAGAACAAATTCTTTGGAAAAGGTCTTGTTCTTTTTTGCACGCCTAGCTGCAAAGTGGTGGTGACGATGTTTGTATTCGCTTGTCTGCTCGTCCTCTGGAAGATCGTTTCTCTCGGGGCGATTGGGGCTTTTTGACTCTTCATAGAGACACTTTCCACTGCTAACATTTCGGTAGCGTAGCTTCTTTCCGACAACCAAGCCCTCAATCAACTCCAACTCCTTGATGCTCTTTGCGATAACCATCAAGTTGTAGTCTTCCAGTGGGGACTCCATCTCATATTTTTCAGACACTAGGTCGATGATCTTGTCAAAAAGCATGAGTTTTCCGGAGAAGCTGCGAATTCTTGCTTTCGTTGACAGAAGAAGCAAACCTTTAGAGATAAAGTGATCAACCACAAGCGAGGGGTGCATGCAAATGGTCAAAAGCTGGTTGTATACGAGCGAAACCACTTTTGCTCTATTTTGGGGACCCATGTCATGGCTACCATTCACTGCATCGTCTGGGCCCAGTAAGAGACTGTTTATGTTCGAGCGCTCTCTTATTGGAAAGAGCTCAGCCAGTAACGTCGATGTAAACATCTGAATCACTGCCTCTGACATATCCTTCTGGAGAGATGACATTTCTGTTGGGAGATAGTATACAGTAGATGGGTTTAAAGCTGTTTGTGGGTCTTCGGGTACATTCTGTAGCTCGCCTCCATAGAAAGAGGAGTACTCGTTGAAATTTGACAAATTGTTGAGGTTGTTCAAATCTTGCTCTGGCTGAAGAGCATTAGAATCGCTCGATAGCAAATCCATCAAGTTCATGGACCGGCCAGACATGATTGATTACCTTTTCTTTTTTCAGGGGATTTTTTTAAATGTTTGTTTTTCTTCTCCGTGTTTTACCAATGAAGCAATCGGTGGGAAAGACAAGATCTGGTTCACTGAGCGAGGGTGCGAGAAGAGTGGGGAGGAAAATGAGGGAAAAAAGGCAAAGAGGTCAGGAAACTCAAATTAAGGGGATCTCTTCTTTGCTTTTCTGTTTCGTGGATTTCTTCAAGAATGCTTTCTTTTGAATTGAGAGATACTTCTCCGTTTCGCAACCTTCGATCTCCACAAGGCCGTTTGTTTTAAACAAATATACTGATGCAAGGCCAACAAGGTCGGTAAACCCGGCAGTTGAAGATCGTGTCGCGGGCGACTTGCATACAACGCCAACATAAGAATGGCCAAGATAGGCAGAAATTCCTATTTAGCCGAGACACTTGGGAGTGTCGGCCTGGCCGCGCGAATAAAGCATTGAGCCGTTAAAGAAACTCTGAAGCCACGCACTTTCAAAGATTTCATGAATGTGGCGAGCTCATAAAGTTGATAAATGCAAGTGACCACATTTTTCGAAATCAACTAGACTACCGCCGCTTTTTCTTGATGACGACATTAACACCAAGTCCCCCTAAGCTAGACCACACCAGCTTATTAACAACTTTGGGAAGCTTACGTCCGTAGAGACACTGGTCCACCAACCACATTCCGACGATAAACTCAGCTTTATTGAGGGTGGAGTCCTTTCTGCAGTCAACAAGGTCCCAGATTGCCAGTAAAGTTTGGGGCGGGAGATTGCTTCTACTCCAGATCCTCTGAACTACTCTACCATGGATAAGGTTTTGCGTGGACACGCTCTCTAGACCATGTAGCTCTTTCACGTCGGTCAGGTCGAAATCCACATTCAAGCTAGCGGAAAGTTTAGCGGCCCGCTCGGAAATCTCCTTCTCACTGTATTCTCGCACACTCTTTGAGAGACCGTTGTCCTCTTCTTTTTCGTAGTCTACACCCACCAACTTCGTAGCCACGCGGTCAAGATAGAGGCCCTTGTTGCTGACCCAAAGACCCTCATATCGCTTTCGTTGCGCGTCGGAGATCACGTCCAAGTCACCATGGTTTTTCCATGGCTTGTCCTCGTTGAAGGCGGTTTTCTTTTCCTTGCGGCGGTCTTCCTTACGCATGGTCGTTCGGAGCTTCACTGGCTGAGAAGAGGAGGTCAGCTTTTTGGTGCTGAAGCTAGGAACTATCTGGTTCACATTTTCATCTTGCTGCAGGGAATCAGGATCATAGACGACGCCTTTATCGCGGGGTTTCTTCTTCTTGGAAAATAGGCCGATTCGGTGGTAGTGTTTATCGGAAATGCCAGGGAAGAGAGGGAGCTTTATTCCTTCAGATTCGTCAGTATCGACATCGCTCGACTCGACAAAGGCGCTACTGGACTCCATATCCAGCCCGGAAGTTTCACGGAAAGAGTCGACGTCATCGGATGGAGGCGGCTTCTTACGTCCAGGTTTTGTTGGGACGGAGTCCAGTTCTAGGATCGCGTCGGAACTTGACGACATTAAGTTTGCGGGTGAAGACGTGAGTTTAACCATGGCATCTGAAGACGCCGTAGCAGCAAGTCCCCTGTCGACATTCTGTGAGGAGAGCGGGATGGGGATCGGCGAGGGTGGTTCCATGGGACCCAGAGTTTTTTTGTCGGAGCTGGTCAGCAACTTTTTAGGGGCATCAGAGCAGGTCAGGATTTTCTTCAGCCCTTCGGAACTGGTCAGGATTTTCTTCAGCATCTCTGAGTCGGCCAGCACTTTCTTCAGGACCTCTGGGCCAGTCAGATCACAGTAAGAGATCTTGAAATTCGGAGCAAGTGAATTTGCGCCGCATTCTTTATGGGGGTTGGAGTCATTTCCAGAAGCAGAGAGATGGTTGAAATCAGAAGACATGACTGACCCAATCGAAGATTGCGATCGGCTGGCAGGTGGATGGTTGTATAGTTCAGCCTCCGAATTGTTGCGGGAAGAGCTTCTTGACGGACGCTCCTTATAGACT
The DNA here is from genome assembly GCA_030583145.1 of Metschnikowia vanudenii. Lineage (NCBI taxonomy): Eukaryota > Fungi > Ascomycota > Pichiomycetes > Serinales > Metschnikowiaceae > Metschnikowia > Metschnikowia vanudenii. Next base: position 37,330 of record JAJMHT010000095.1, read on the forward strand.
TCTTCACGCAGTGAGCCAGCGTGGGATGTGAAACTACGACGGTCACCAACGGTTTGTGATACAAGTCGTTTCAGGTCAACGCTCTGGCGGATCTCATTAATGGCAATCTGGCTCTTTCGTGCGGCCTCCTTACCCGTACCGATTTTCAGCTTGGAGTTGATCAGGCTTCGCACCAGCTCAAGCATATCCTGAGGCTTTGTGCTCGCTTGCACCTTCGTACGCTGCAGATCACTGGTGAGGTCATACGACGATACGGACGCGGACCGCGGAAGGCTGAAGTAGTCAAAGTTTGCATGTGCAGCCAGCCCCGTGTAAGAGTTAGCCGCCGCCAACACAGCAGAATCTTCGCCGATGCCTAAAGGGGTTCTGGGTGGTCTGGGCGCTGTACTTCCGGGAGTTGTCTTCTTATCTGCAATCGCTGGCTTCAGGGCGGTACTACTTCCCCGACCAACAACCGAAACAGCGGCGGAATTCGTCCCTGTACTTGATGGGCCACTTGATGGGGTGATTACTGGCCTCAGGCCACCCTGGCTGCTTTTGCGACGGGGTGCTGTAGTGTTTTGTGGTTCTAAAGCGGCCTGAATCCGTGGGGTTCGTGGTGTTGGGGTAGATGTACGAGTATCTGGCTGTTGTTGCGCCCTCTGGGTCTGGGTTTTGGGATTCAGTGGCCCGACATCAGTGTTTATGCGAAAAGATGGTTTCCGTCGCTGTGAAGCTGGGACAGCCGATGTTTTGCTGGCCAGGAATGCCGCCGAGGCTGCTGCTTGTGCTGAGCTCATGTACACTTAAACGAAAGGAAAATGGAAAGAAAAAAAAAAGAATTAGAGTTGGGAAAATGGAGATTTTTTTTTTGCTTCTTCTGGGGCTCGTATGCGTCTATAATATTGGATTATATGTCTGATGCCGTGTGATATTTGTTTAGCTTTGCTTTCGTTGTTTGTTTTTTATGGGAAGTAAAAAAAGTGCACTATGTATATTACGCTATATTAGGTCGGTGAGGTCGAACTGTAGTGCACGTCAATGGGCCTAGCGAGCGTCGCACTGCGGCCGGGGCCGGTATATTTTTAGCTTTTCGCCTTATGTTTTCCGCAGTTAGGCCGGGGAGGTGTCGAGGTGTCGAGTCGGCCCGGCCCTGCCAGGCCTGCCGGGCCTGCAGAATGGGGAAAAGCGAGAGTTGAAGAGAAAAGGCCAATTCCATCCATACATCGGCCAGTTTATAGAAGGCAAGGGGTTATCGTTTATCTTTCTACTTTTTAAGTCAGTGAGAAAGAACAAGTTTGCAGTTCGAAATAAAGTTATAGCTGAGAATAATATTTGTAGCTCAGAATAAAATACAAGCTGTCTTATTGGATCGTTTTGGGTAATGCAAAGAAGTCCAAGACTTTGGTCTGGCATGTAAATGTAGTTCCGGTTGCGACTTCACCACACGGCTGTAGTCAGGGGAGTGTCGCAGCCTGATGTTTGATAGAACTTTCTTTATAACATAGTACAGTGGCAGAAACTTTTGGGTTAATACTCAAAAGTCTCAGAATAAGCAAGAATTTATAACTGTTTAGACTTTTTTGGTAAGGCTCGAGGAGAAATTTGCACCACCGCAATAACCCTAATAACCACGAAAGCCTCTATTATATGGTCCAAGGGCATTATTGTTGAACATTAGTCACTATACCATTGAAATATTTGAACATGATTGTATACTGAAACTAGCAGTATTTAAAGTATCCAAGATTCTAAAAAGTCCCTTCAAGCCATTTGTTTTTTGCAGTGATTTGTATTCTTTCTGGTGTTCTCGCAACAAGCATTCCAAAAGCTTCGCTCATAGAACACCCCTCTCTTATCGGGACGCCTACCCCAGGACATTAAGTCGGGCCTCATTTTGAAAAAGTCTTTGCGGAAATGCAATAATTACTTTTGAACTCCTCTTTGGAGTTTGTTAAACCTTTACAAATTTGAAAAATCACCCTTTTGTGTTCATTTATCTAGCAAAAGTCCAGCTATATCCTTTTAACAGAGGGGTGATGAATTATTTATGTGCCGGATAAGAAGTTCTGTGGGTCTACTTGATTTGCAACTTAGGTAATATGTTTATTTTAGAGCAAATCACTTTCCAAGCTTTTATCTAATTTGAAGCTATCAGGAGGCCAGGTGTGAGCTGTTTCATATGTCACAATATTATCCAACCTCCGTGATCACTCAAGGTGAGGGTGTAGTCCCGTTTCGTCACAATGGCTTTTTATTTCTTCCAGTTGTAATAATTTGAATCAAAACTAATACTTACCAGAGGAAAGATTCACATATTACACCCCAAATCTCTAAATCCAACTCAGTTTTAGAATTCTATGAAAGGTGATTACGAGGATCTGCTTATTTTCCAAACAAGGGGTTTTCAGCAGAGCTAGGATCGGTTTTAAGTTTTGGAAGGTTTGCTTTTCATAAAGCTTTCTGCCTCCATATGACTCTAATCATGAATTGGAAAGATTATTTATATTCTTAGAATGGTTTGCTGAATCTTTGATTTTTGATTTTTATAATTATGTATTATATAATCAGTTTCGGTTTCGTAACCTGTTTTCGTTGCAAATTTCAAATCAGTATGTGTACCCAATCAACGTGATACGAATTTACTTGTCCGGCATCCCTTTCGCCCTTTTTCGGGGATTTGGTCAAGTCAAAGAAGCCCCTCCACTCCTCCACTTTTGCAAAGATTTGATATGCCAATACAACTACTCTTCTTCGGCAACGTGGTTTCCGTATGAATGCCAAAGCCTAACCTTCTTATTTTAAATTTGGAAAAGCTTGAACCAGTCCGAAACTCTCGAACAATATTCCTGATAGTTTGCCAACAACCCAAAGCAAAACCATAGACCGGTTTCATTTCTTTCTATCATGTCTTTCATAGCCTCTTGGTAGCTGTTTACAACGCTTTAATGTTGCGATCAACCACCCAGTAAAACACCCCACACCCAAAGACGTTGCAAACTAGGTAAGCCGCATTGGAACACCATCAGTGAGAACTTTCGAGCTACATTTTCAAACTTTCCAATATGGAAGCACGGTTGCTATTCCTCTATATATTATCCCCCAGTAGTTTACTTTTTCTTGCCCCTGGCAGCATTGGCATTACGGCCGCGACCAACACGGACACCGTTGGATCTATGCGTAGTGCCAAATGGCGAAATGAAGTTATCGGCACTGCCACCGCCAACAAACTCTTGAAGCATCTTTTCGCTCTTGCGGCGACGCCATGCATCCTCTTTGACAGCGTCCGTGTACTCACGCTGGTCCTCGCGTAGAATAACTGGGGCCTGCAAATCCTTGTGTCTATTATCCTTATTGTGCTGGTACCCGGCGTTACCCTGCTTCTTTTGAGTGTTTTTACTCAAGGGTGAAGGCATCGAGTAAACTTGCCCTTTGGTGATCCATCGGAAATTAGACTTCAAGTGGGGCGTGACTTTACCCGTGACACTGTTGATAGACACGGCACATCTGAGTAACGTGTCTCCACCACACTTCGGGCAGAAATGCTTGCGTTCGCCATTTTTAGGCATGGGCACCATGGTGAAGCACGCGTGGCATCTATACATGAAGTTTTTGACACTGCGGATTTGTTTTCCAGATAAATGGTTCATGAGTTTAAGCCCGATCTGCATCGAGACGTTCTGACACGCAAAATCACCGGTAGAAATGGCAACTGCGACAGGTTCTTCCTTTTCGGCGTTGGCATCACGGACGGTCTCGTTGTTATCCTTCAAGATAGTTTCCTGAAGATTTCCGGGGGTAATCCAGTCGCCATCGTCATCAGAGTCCAATTCTTCCTCCGCATCTTCTACGTGTTCTTGTTGCTCTTGATTTTTAGCAGCTTCGGCGGCTTCGGCGGCTTCTTCGGCCACGGACTTTCCACTGAGAGGTTCATGGATCTGTTCCTTGAAGGGTGCTTCTGGGACTTCGGAAGATAAAGTTTTGGCTTCAGGGACGTTTTCCGCTTGGTGGACTGGCTCCTGTTGGGTTTCAGTTGTGTTGAAGTGACCCCTATTTTTGTGCTTCCGGCTGGGTCTTTTGTGCTTCCTGATGACGACTTGAAATCCATCGTCGTCTTCCTTGGGTTCTTCCTTGGGTTCTTCCTTGGGTTCTTCCTTGGGTTCTTCCTTGGGTTCTTCCCTAGGCGCTTCCAGCTTTGGTGCTTCCTTCCTTGATTCTGGCTCTTCATCAGAGTCTAGCTTTTCACCTGGGTATTTCCGTAACTTAGCGCTGCCGTTTTTCTCATGTTCCAACTCATAGGCCAATGCAATGATGTGGATATCATTCATCGAAAGCACCGAGTAGTCTCCGGTCAATTTTGCAAAAGCACTCACCTTATCGATGAAGACCTGTTTCGGTTGCCTCACTACAAGAGCCTCGCCCCAGAGCAAAAGCTGGTTTCTGGCATTATCATCCCGTAACTCAGCCTTGACTCCAGGTGTAGTATAGTGTTTGTTAGCATACTGCTGTAACGCAGATGCAGATTGGGTGATTAAGGGAGTGGCATCAAGCACCAACGACTCCACGGGTTTGTTTTCGGCCATTCTATGCTGGTTTCCTATTTTGGGTCTGGTTCGTTGTATCGGTCCCTGATGGGTATTTGTGAATATAGCTAGTGTTGAGAAAAGTCTGATTGTGTGAAGATTTACAGTCCATTAACTTTTGGGCCCTAGTTTTTCGGCCCTATTTTTTTTTTTTTTTTCGCACCCATCTCATCTCATGTCTCAACCACCGTGGTGGGCAGTGTAAGAATTCCGAAAAGAAATATGATCTGTCTTCAAATAAAGCGATTTCTTTTATAAATTTCTAATATTTTATCTACTGGCTTTCTAAAGATTTTAAAATGTTTTGAGAATTCGTCCAATTGGACATTTTGTCTGGGCCCAGTTTCTGGACGTGGCTATGTATTACATGAGGCCCAGATGATCTAATGTGCACTATAACTACGCTCACTCACTCGGTCCATCATGTGTAGTTGAACATCGGTAATGGTAAGACCACCAGTGGGTAAAACTCATACAGACAAGAAGAGTAAAAATGATAGAATTGAATATAATAATAAACTATGAAGCAAACTTGAAGAACTGTGGTGTAAATCCCAAGCAACTCCACATCAGTGAGAGCCGGGCTGTTCCCAACTGTATGGCCCCATCTTCCACATCCGGTTCTGGACAGTGTGGATTTTCGCGGAAACGGAAATTGATCAACCATTTATATGAATAACAACACAAGCATTCTTTCTGAGATGATGTTCAATAGTTGGAAATTTTTGCCAGAAACAAGAAATTGAAGAGATTTTCACTTTCTCTAGTTGAAATATTGGTTAGGGGGGATATTACTAACTTCGAATGCTCGATCCCGAGTAGCGAAGGATGAAGTCCTTACTCAACTTGTTATCTACACAGGACATCAAAAAAGGAATATAAATGCTTTAGTTGACAAACGCATGTATTGGAATTAAGTTTGCTACATAAACACATTAAAGTCTGCTGTTGTTGCAAGAAACTTACTGTTTAGTCAAATATCGGAGGGACTATCAAACGGTTCATCATCGTCAACTTGCTGGACCACTGCACATCACCTAAAACCATCTTGTTTGGTACTTCTTCCAGTTGTTCGTCACCTAAACTTTTCCTTCTATCCTTCTAAATAACAAACTTGCAATCCATTACCATGTTCTTCTCTTTCGGCGTGTAGTACTTAAAAATTGGACGGGGTATTTATTTGACTTGGCTTCATCGTCGTTCCATACATTCAGCAATTTTTCGCGAATAGGCTACGCGGTTAATGGCCAAAGTTACGATTCGGTTGTTAAAAAAAAATAAAGCACTCGTACCTTTTTAATTACTGAGTAACGAGTCTATTGTCAAGCAATTCTTCTGATCCTAAAAACAAGAATGAAAATAGAGAGTATTCTGATAAATTAGTGTTTGTAGTGAAAAACTGTCAACCTAATTGGTGCAATTCCTCCACACTCGGTCCGTTGCTCGTGTCATTAATATCACTAACTGAATCCAATACAGTAACAAAATTTCTATACTTATATGAGTTTATTGTTTTTCAGAAGTAATTGCATCTTTATTTACACTCGTTTTCTGGCCTCTAGAAAGGCAAAAAGCCGAGTTTTTTTTGTCGCAGCCACCAACAATGTCTTGGACAACTGTCCCATGAAGAAGGCACATACCGAAAATCTTTATTACATGGAGACATTATTGACAAACACTTCGGTAGACTCCTTTAAACAAGTTATATTACATTATATACACTCATAACCAATCCCGGCTTTTTTGCTACTTCTGTGTGATATTGATTGCCGTAACCAAATATGTGCCAAACACAATTGTTCCTGTTTCCCATATCCTTATAACCAGGTCCGCCCAGCAACACAGTGGCGGTGCCGCGCGCCAAGAAACACCAAACGGACGGCATAAATCTAGCAATAGAAATCCTCATAACCACCGGCCCCAAATTTGCCGTTTACTCAAAACTCGTTTTTTTTTTTGTTCGTTTATTCACCCACCACAGAAAACTTTACAATGTCTCAAGATAAAGTCATATTGCACTAGTATGTTCCATATGATCAATCTCGCCAGATTTCACCACCACTTGACTTCTTTGTCCTGCTTCAAATACTAACATAGATCCACAGCCTTAATGATTCCAGGGCCTCCAGAATTGTATGGCTCTTAGAGGAGCTAGAACTCAAGTACGAACTCAAGGTCTATAAGCGTACCCCTCTGCTCTTGGCTCCTCCTGAATTGAAAGAGATCTGGCCCCTTGGTCTTTCGCCTGTGGTGCAAGTATTCAAGGCAGGATCAAAGGAACCAATCACTTTAGCTGAATCGGGACTAATTGTCCAGTATTTGATTGCCAACTACGACCCTAAAGGTAAGTTCAAGCCAGAGTCCGAGCAGGACCAAGTGTTGGTCGACTACTACTTGCACTTCACCGAGGGTACTTTGCAACCACATCTTGTTTCCTTGCTTATAGGTTATGTTGCTTCCAAAAAAGCACCATGGGGCCTTCAATGGTTGGTTAAAGCAATAATGGCCAAGGTTAATAGCCAATACTACCTTAAAAAGATTAAAACCGCATTGGCTTTCTTGAATGATCAGTTGGAGAAGAAAGACGGTGGTTTCTTTGTGGGAAATAAGCTTTCTGGTGCAGACTTCATCTTGGACTTCCCAATCAACGACAATGTGTTTGGAAACCCGCAAAGATTCACTGAAATGGGTGCCGACGTCGACGGAGCACGTGACTACCCAAGATTAGCCGAGTGGAACAAGCTTGTCACCCAGAGACCGCTCCATGTCAAAGCCATCAAGGAGGAGAATGATGCCAAGAACAAAGCATAATTAAATACTTACAAAAGTATTGCATAGTATTGCCATTTTTATCAATTTGTAGTTGCCTTCTCGTGCATTGGCGAACATCAATTCAAATGGACCCCACATGTGGAAAGATTTCAGTAAATGGATCTGCTAACGCGTACTCTTTTATCTTCTTTTATCTTTGTTTCGTCTGGCAACTATATGACCTTGTCGAGATGATTTTGCAGCTTTTCTTCTAGGTCCTCTTGAGGATTTCTAGACCTGTAAAAGTTTAATTCCCATGGTTGAAGAAAGTTTTAGAAGGTGTATTCAGTGAAGTTGCAATTACTTGAACTAAAAGCTGTTTCTCTATGAGCAAGTGGCAAGATATTTCCCCTCTAGCGAAAAGACCAATGAACCCATGAAAAGACTTGGACAGGCTACAGTCTACGCTTAGGTAAACGGACAGGAGTTGATCCAGATCTTACCCAATTAGAATTCAAATTTTGGGGAAATACTTGTTTTATTAGTCATGTATACTCCCAGGAAAGTTTCTATGAGTAACTTCTGGTGTGAAATTCTTCGTTTCTGGTGGTTGGGTTACTTTACTGGAGCCTTAGTCCGATACCAGGAGCGTACCTTGAACTTATGAAGCACGTACTTCAAAGTCTTAGATACCCTTCTCTAGCCTTATTTCAACCGATTCGATGGTCTTCTCTCTTGAAAACTGTTCTATCAAGAGGTATCGTACTTGATTCATTTACTCTGTAAACAGGCGTTGCCTTTAAAATAAAGGAAGTAGTTGAATGGGTCTACCTAAATATGCATAGAGATTTCTCAACTGAATTGAAACATTCGAAGCCTTGTGGCAATATATCAATGGGATTACAATACATCTTAATGCCTGGGTTTCAGGGGTGAGATTAAATAAATGAATTCGGTAATCCAATGCTACGATTGGCTTCAAAAAGAATTCAAAAAGGACCATACCTAGCCGAAACATAGACAGTCTGGTTAAGGAAATCCTTTGCAGGCTTACTGAATTTCATAGTTGTTATATCCACGAAGAAATAGCTTTCCTTGATGCCGGTATTACACAGTAAGTTTCTATTGATTCTTTTTGATAGTTTCTCCAAAGCATCTTCAATATTGAACTTCTCAGCAGTAATTTCCCTCCGTATTGGGGCCGAAAAGTATTCCGAACTTCAAGTTCTGGGCCAACCAATACTAACAATTGGGAATCAGTCAAGGAACACTAGAGCTCAGAAAGTTATATAGTTATATTTTACCAAATTGTATATATCATAGATTATTAGCATTATGCGTGGTTATATGGCATTGAATCTAACAATTTATTTATCACTTTTATGGCTGACGTCTACCTCTGACAAGAAAAAGTGAAAAAATCGGTTACGGCCAGACCACGAAGAACGTTAGTTAAGCTTCATAGGGCCGCACTTAGTAGTGCAGTGGGAGACCATTTGCGAAATTGCGGTGCTGTAATCTTTTTTAAAATTTTTTCACGTCATCTGTCTCGAAGCCAACCCCCTGATTTTCCCCTCTACAATATACTGTTTGGACAACCTGTTTAGCTCGAAAACTAAAGATTGAACTTGAACGCTAAAGTAATTTATGAACACTACTTCAAATCTGGTGAGAATATATCCTGCAAATATCCTCCCTATAAGGATATTTTGACCCGCGTCTGGCCGCGATAGATAACATGTTCATATTGGGTGCTTATTTTCCATAGCAACTATAATTCACCATTGTTCCGAAAATTAAAAGTAAAACTCTCTAATATTCGTCGTGACCCTCTCTCTGTCCTAATTTTTTAGTCCCTTTCAACTGTCTTTTTTGTTTTGCTCTACTATGACGGTTGACCCACCAATTTTAGCTGTTTCTCTCCCACACCCTCATTGCACTCATTATACACAACCTCATCGCCATAGCATGAATTTTTCAGATAAACCAGAACCACCAAAAAAAAAAAAAAACATCTCAAAACAAACGTCCACAAAGAAAAATAAAAACACCTCCACTCAACCCCATACTTAGCCATAAAATACTCTATAATGGCCAAACAAAGAGGAAGAAGACAAAATAACGTCTACAAGGAACGGTCTGCAGAGCAGGCCTATCATACCGGCGAAGCCGAGTCATCGCATCAAAATCAAGAAAATGATGAAGAACAAAACCACGAAAATCACGAACAAGCCCCCAAAACGCAGTTCGAGTCTGTATTCTATGGGTTAGTAGATTCGGGCGAAATCGACTATTTCAAACAGGCCGAGTCCACGTTGAATGTCAATGCGTTTGACTCGGATGAAGAAAGGGCAGGGTTTATTAGGTCAGTGTTAGAGGAATCTCGAGGAAAAGAGCTCAAGTTGGTGACAAATCAGATCTGCTCGAAGCTCATGGAAAGACTTGTATTGTACGCTTCGGACCGTCAACTCAAACACATTTTCCACCAATTCCAAGGCCATTTTCCGGCGTTGGCCCACCATAAGTACTCGTCGCACGTGCTCGAGACGCTTCTTGTGCGGAGCGCCGCCTTGATCGAGAAGGAACTCGCCCAGGACTCCCGTGATGATGCTGAAGACTTGGACGATGATTCTGCCGATGTATCAGAAGAAGATAAACATATCCAGGCCACGTCCATGGAATCCATGTTCATCCAAATGCTCGCACTGTTTTCGCCTCACTGGGCCACGATGATCATTCATCCATATGCTTCACATGTGATGAGAATCGTTTTGCTTGTGACATCGGCGAAGGAATTACCCTCGACCACCATGGCAAATTCGGTATTGCGGTCCAAAAAGTCCAAGATCGCGCGTAAAATGATCGAAATTAAGGACACTGATGCCTTCAATCGTGCATACGAGGTACCTCCATCATTCAAAAACGAACTCAAGCAAATTGTCGCTGCTATATCGGCACCCCTTGACACCAGAGCCGCTCGCGAGTTGGCCATCCACAAGATAGCGTCGCCCGTACTCCAGCTTATATTACGAGTGGAGGGAATTTTCGACAGAGACCGTCCCGTTTGGCACTTGCTTTTTGGCAAGGAAAAAGACGACAAGGATGCCAAGGAGGAAGCTTTCGTGGAGTATCTTTTGTCCGATAGCGTGGGGTCGCATTTCCTCGAGGCTATCATCAAGAATGACGGAGCACGTATGAAATATATTGAGCGTTTGTACAAGCTCTACATGAAAGACCGTGTGTTGACGTTGGCCAAAAGAGCCACCACCGGTGTGTACATCATTCAAGCATTGTTGCTCAAATTGAAGCCCGGAGAAGTCGAATACATCCTCGACCAAATTGTGCCGGAAATCTCCAGTCTTATTTCGATTTCCGAAAACCAGAACATTGACCTTGGAAAAGCCGTGATCGAAGCCTCCATGTCGCGTTTCAACTACAGAAGAGACGACCTTGTCCAGCAGCTTTTCAAGAAGTTTGCTCCCAACTACAACCTTGAAGAACCAAGCGACGACACCACCACCGAATTCTTTGAGAATGTTCTCCAGCTCACGGGCTCCACCTTAGGAAACACACGTGATGACTGGCCGACTGCTGAGGAGCGCAGACGTGCTTTATTCATTGAGAAGTTGATGGAGTATGATTATGCGTTCGTGGTGTGTGCATGGCTAAACTTCATGGCTTTGTCGCCGGAAAAATTCATGCAAATGTGTTTCCATGGTGTGTTCTCGCATGTGGTCGAACATGCACTTGTGGTGAAACCAGCATCTGAGGGCGAGCCCAAGGACACCATGATCAGAAGAAAAAAGTTCTTGAATATATTTGCCGGTCGCATCTACGAGTTGGCATGTAACTCCTACGGCTCGCATATTGTGGATAAACTCTGGGAGTTCACCGTTCTCTTGCCAATGTATAAAGACCGTGTAGGGTCCGAGTTGATGGCCAACTCCCACAAAGTGAAAGATAGTACGTATGGTCGCTTGGTGTGGAAGAACTGGTCGATGGAGTTGTTTGTGAGAAAGAAGTATGACTGGAAAACTTTAGTGAAAACACAGGAGCAGGAGTACTATTCAACTGCTTCCTCCGACGATACTGCTGGTGCCCCTGAGACCAAGAAGAAGCCGATTGAGTTGAAGATGGAACAACTCTTCAAACAGAAACAGTACCAGGAAGAGAGAGAGAAGAGAAAGGGTGAGGATCTTGCCTACACTGAGAAAAAGAAGCAGAGAATGAGAGGCCGCGACAGGTATTAAGGTGACTTGTACACTCCAGTTCAGTTTTTAGTTATAGTCGATGTAGCCTAAGACAATGATGTACCTCAAAATTCTTTAGGGGGTTTATGTACAAGTTTCTCGTTTCATATCGTAATCCTTTGAAGGCACATCTACCATGAAACCCCTACTATATGTGTATACGTAGCAGCCCTCGGAAGTATGACAGGTGGTTCTTTCAACCTTCCCCACACGTGAGTCAGAAAACATTTTGCATTCGGTGGCATCCGTGGCTTTTCGTGACCTTTGTTAAGTGGTCACCTTAGAGCTGTTTGGTAATTTCTGTATGTGGTATTCTCTTAGCGTCGCGTCCAGAACATCGGTGGGGCTATCTACCACGGGATCGGAACCCGACTGGTTCTTAGGGAAGGCAATGACATCACGAATGCTCAGGCTGCCAATGAGCATTGCACATAAACGGTCGAATCCAAGGGCAAGTCCCGCATGCGGCGGGCATCCCAACAGCAATGCCTTAAGAAGATGGCCAAAAAGAGCTTCGTGGTTACTGATCTTGAGAACACTTTCAAACACGTATTTCTGGAGCTCCGGGTCATGGATTCTTCGTGAGCCACCGCCGACTTCAACGCCGTTTATCACCAAATCATAATGCTCACCACGGACTTTGAGTGGCTCTGTTTCAAGATACTTGTAGTCCTCACTTTTAGCCATAGTGAACGGGTGATGAGTGGCCAGCAACTGAGTCTTGGAGTACACGGGAAATTCCGGGTCACTCCCATCCGCCTCTTCTGTGGGGCTAAATAGCGGGAAGTCCACGACCCACAGCCCGACAAATACATCGTTTCTGTTGTAGTTTTCAACAACGTCGCCATCACTGGCAACAATGGGCCTGTTCCATCTATTAGGGAGATGTTCGATAGTAAGCTGCCTGAATTTTCCAAGCGGTGTAGGATTCTCGTAGGGCATTTCGGCCCTGGTAGAAAATGCAAGCACATCCCCGGGCTGAAGGCCAAGTTTCTCATACAAGCCATCTTCGCAAAAGTCTGCCTTTTGCGAAATAAGACCTTTTTCACAGAATTTCGCGTACCACCTACGCGCTTCATCGTCGGTAGTAATCTTAATAATAACAGGCTTCCGCTTTGGGTAGCTTACCGAGTCGGATAATTGATGCGGGATTTTAAATGGTTGGCCGGGCGTGAATGCAGACTTGAGGATGCATGCTTCTACAACCGGAAAACCTTCGGTATTTTTGCCCGCAAGAAAGTACTCAGACACATCTATAAACTCGAGGCTTGAACGCAAATCTGGCTTATCTATCCCAAACCTAATCAAAGCATCGTGGTAGGTCAATGGCTCAAAAGGAACAGCGTGATTCTTGCTTTTGGAGATCTCATACAACCGTCCATCGCTACCTAATCGATGCATTTGCAAAGGGGAAATACTTCTCCATACTTGTTGGATGACATCGCCCACCACAGAAGTCACCTGGTCACGAGAATTGATGAAACTAAGCTCGAGGTCAACCTGCGTGAACTCGGGTTGTCTGTCAGCGCGGAGATCCTCGTCGCGGAAACATTTAGCGATTTGGAAGTAGCGTGAAAAGCCAGAACTCATTAAGATCTGCTTATATTGTTGGGGAGACTGAGGAAGAGCATAGAGCCGGTCTGGAGAGCGTGTGGGGACCAAGAACTCACGGGCGCCCTCTGGTGTGGACTTGAAAAGAAGCGGGGTTTCTATTTCAGTGAAGTTGTGTCTGTCAGTTAAAGTATTTCTGATCAAGTTTGCTACTTTGCTTCTGGTTTTAAGTGCATTTTGGTAGAAAGGATTCCGTAGCTGCAAGTAGCGAAACTTGGGCGGGATCTCTGCCGGATTCGAATGCTTCAACAGGTCAAGGCGAGCCGCATCTAGACCCGCCGAATTGAGTGTTTGAAAATGAGAAACTACAAGCTCAAACTCGGCACATATGGCCCCTTTTTTCGCGGGTTTTTCCTGGACGTATCCACTAACACATACTGAATCCTCGGTGCCACTTTTCTCGAGCTTGGCGAAGAATTCCTCTGCAGTAAACTCAGGCGAAAGATGGATCTGGATGATGTCTCCATTAGCATCTCTTAACTCGGCAAAAGTCCGCCGTGCTTGGACCCGCGGTTTCCGATTAAGATGACCATGAAAGGTGACCGTCTCCAGAGTGGGCCCGACGATGTCCTTGACGAAATGAGTTGCAGAGGGGAACTCAAATTTTGCAATTGTTGACTCAAGTGGAGGTAGCCGCGAAAGGAATCGCTTAGGGCAAGTAAAGGTTGAGGGAGGGGGGTTTTTTGGGAATCCCAATGCCCTACATATTCTGTATAGCTTCATGGGGAATACTTCTTAGACCCTGAATAATTGGACGGGTATTTTGCGTGTTTCTGTTCAATGATGCAAGGGTGGGGGAACGGGTGATAATTGTCTTAATTGTAGTCTTTTGGTCGCTTTCGCGAAAATCCTCTCTATAACAATATAATGTCGCACCAGTCTATCAGCCAGTGTAGATCAGTAAGGAGTTCAACTCAAAAAAGAAGGGCCACGACTTAATAAAGGGATGATGCGTAAATGATGCGTACTTGATTATTCTTTCGAATTATTTTCTTTTGAAGTTTTTTTTTTTTGTCTTTTGAAGTAAGAGGTGTAAGTGTCCGTTGATGTGTTCCTTTTTAAATCTGCTTTCATAAAATACAGTATGGTGATTGAGGTCAGCACAGAACAGGTGTATGAAAACTTCTGTGATAAACAAAACTGTTCTCTAATTCAAACTCATAGTTTTCCAATATCCCTTGTCGTGTTAAAAAAGATTCTCACGAATCATTTGGGTTGGGTTTAAAATTGTTTTTTTTTTAAAAAAAAAAAAAAAAAAAACTCCAGTAACGACACGACCAAATCTTTTATAGCACACCGCAAATGTGTTGAATCCAACCTTTTCCCCTGTGTCTTGTCAGATCAAACCAGATAGTAGTGTTTCGGATTTACTTTTAATAGTAATTTGATCCTGATCTGCGTTGCACCATGTGAAGGAGGAGTACCCGGCAACCAGTAGCACACAAAGAATATATAACATCGAAAACGAATTTTGTGGAGTCTCTTTGGCCCACGGTTTCAAAGAGAAATATACCGCCGAATTCTTTCCTGAGGGCAAGGGCGATATTGGCATATCCATTGCCTTAGATCTTTATCTCCAGCTCATGGAAGGCTTTTCCAAGAATACCTTAAATCAAAGTGTTAAACACGGTTCGAATCGCTAACCTTGTTTATAATGTACTTATTGCATCTCAACTTCAATATGTTGTGAAATGAGTTTCAAAATAAAGGAGAAGATCTTCAGTGAGATGTAGTAAATTGACGAGATCTCCTCGGTGAAGGCGCGATTGCCTGGACGTGTAGATCGATTGCCTCGATAAGTATTAACAAGGAAAACAATCCGTTCCCTTGTAATAATGTCATTGATTTCAATTCTAGCGCAATTATCAAAGTAAATAGAAACATAAGAATTTCACGGAGTGATAATCAAGAGCAAAAGGGTAGCCTCCACAGTTTACTCCATGAATCAGAGCAACCTATTCACGTTCAATAACTCACTCGTACTCATGAGATATCACAGATCGTGAGAATTTGTAGGCACATGCAAATTTCAAACATTTATCCAGTTACAAGTAAAGATAAAATATTTTGGGGTGGAGTTACCGAGGCAAAACCCATTCGGCTACTTTTCGCCTCGGTTACTTCTCCTTATCAATCAAGGCATTGGAACTTGGTTAAATACAGGTGTGCCCATTGACTGGGAGTCAGGTGCGCGTCGGGATGTCGCGAAGCCCAACAGTGAACACGTGTTGTGCGGAGATCATCTCGGTACGGTGTGAAAGGCAGATCTGGAATATATGTGCGGTACTGCATTTCCCCACAGGCGCAGCGAAAACATTTATGCCTTGGGCACGCAACGGATGCCAATCATAAGTGTAATTGTGTTTTCGAAAGTTCTATTCGGTTCTTTCCAGGCATGTGCTTTGCAAAAACATTAAATGTATCTCAAATCTAAAGTATATTTCCAAAAACACTTCCATGTGGCTATCTTTGGAATATATTGGGTGAGAGACTTCGAAGTAAGCCTTGTTTCCGAGCACTGTCTGCAAGATCACTGCATGTGTAACTTGTGTATAAAGGCAACCGCACGTTAAACTTGCCCGATGTCTGGGTGTAAACCCAAGGCAAACGGCAACTTTGAGCGTGATTCAAGCGGAATCGTCAAACAGTTTATTGATATTTTCAAAACTTTGGTTTTTTATCTCCTTCTTTTTTTTAAGTTGACCCTGGTTTCAAAGAAAGCTGAAGCTCGCTGGGGGACTTCGAAAACAAGAAAAGGAAACGAAAAAGCGACCGAAAAGACGCCACTGTGTTAACCCAGCAACCACTTGTAACGATACCAATAGACATGTGAAATCCCAAACTTAACATCTCCTTTGGGTAATCTCCTATACAATGAGCTGTCCCCGCATCAAACGTGTCTTTTTCTAACCCACTTGCCACAATCTTAATCTTGATCCCATTGTCACCTGATATCGGCGGTTAGGCTACTTCCCCAGTATCTTAAAATAGAAACCAACTAACTACACACACGACGCAGGCCCTTTTCCTGTATGGTGTGGACAAGGCGCGCACAGGTTTCTGGAGTTTTAGTGGTCTGGAGATTTTTCGAGTTTCTGATTTTTCCAATGGTCTCCACTCTCCCATACAATTCCTCTTCCAGCTCCCTGGCATCTTCTAGTTTGAAGGTTTTTGTCAACTTTGAATCCATCCTCAGACCATGATCTCTCTGCTGTCGTTCCGCTTGCCGAAGCTCGTGGCGAAAACAGTGTTGCCGCTTTTCGTGTGCATCATCATACTTGGCACTGTGCTCTACCATGCAAAAGTGGATAAGTCGCTCATAGACAGTAAGTATATGAGTATGATTTCGTTACTAGATACCACCAAATCGTCTTTAATGCTGGGGAAATCAGCTGGGGTTTCCTTGGAGCCGCAGAATGTGAAGTTTAGTTTTGTGCCCCGCAAAAAGGGCTCCCCCAAGCAAATCTTGGAGGTGAACCAGCATCTATACGACGAAGTTCTTGCCCAGAAGATCCATGAACCTAAAGATTTTGATATGGACTCTATAAGGCCACCGCAAAATGTGCTGGCGTATGAACGAGAAAATGCCACCATAATTGCGTTGGTGAGAAATAACGAAATTGCAGGTATCCAGCGTACTTTGCGTCAATTCGAGCGCAATTTCAACAAAAAGTTCCAGTATCCCTACACTTTCCTCAACGACGAGCCTTTCACGGAACGATTTAAGAACCGGGTGCGCTCTTTCACTTCGGCCCCCGTTGAATTCGTGCAGATACCTGGTGGAATCTGGAATAAGCCCGCGTCCATCGATCTCGATCGTGAACGCGAAGCCATGGACAAGTTGCAAAAGGAAGATGTAGCATATGCCAAAAAGGGCTCTTACCATAACATGTGCCGGTTCTACTCTGGGTTCTTCCAAGACTTGCCCCAGCTTCAAAAGTACAAATACTACTGGCGCATTGAGCCCAATGTGCGCTTTTACACAGACCTTAACTACGATGTTTTCAAGTATTTGGCCGGTACAAGCAAGATTTACGGATTCACCATCAACTTGTATGATATCCCACAGAGCGTCCGTACGCTTATGGCTGAAACGGTTCTGTTCCTCAATCAGGGTGATAATTACAAGTACATAAACCCTAATGGCGCGTTCCAGTGGATCACAGAGAACCAACAGATTCCAGGAATTCTAGAACAAACTGGTGGCTACTCGACGTGCCATTTCTGGTCCAACTTCGAGATTGCAGATATGGATTTCTATAGAGGTGAGGCTTACTCTTCGTGGTTCAAGCATTTAGAGTCTACTGGAAAGTTCTATTATGAACGCTGGGGTGATGCGCCGGTTCATTCGTTGGGTTTGGCACTTTTCGCCAATAAAAGCAAGATTCATTGGTTCAGAGATATTGGCTATTATCATACGCCATACACTAACTGTCCAAATAGCGATAACACCCAGGGTTGCGCACCGGGAAAGTTTGACGATAGCGGGTATAATCTACCGCAAAATTGCATGGCCACGTGGATCAATTACGAAATGGATAATCCGGGCGCAATTTATTGAGCATGCGTGTGTCCAATTCAGTTGCGGCGGTCTGATCATTCCAAGAAGCCCTTACTGATTTTGTCTTGGTTACGGTGATGCTCTAAAGAAAATACTGTACAAAGAGGTACAAAGAGGTACAAAAATTGACAAAAGGAAAATGCACTTAAAACTGTCCTCTTGCTGGAGGATTCCTGGGTGGGTTTGTCGGAACGCGTATGACCTTCTAGTACATCCTCAACATAGCAAAATCATCCCGTGAGGTTATTTTACACAGCTATATTTTTGATAAGATCCATTGTTCAATTCCAAGCTGGCCCCTGGAATTTCACGAGAATTTATTTCATATTATTTTGTTTACTATTTATCAATTTCTCCATGTGAAGTTTGTGAAGTGGCACTTCAGCCTAATGATGATAATTAGTAAAAGGAGCAAATTCCCACAGTTTTATCTGCGATTTACTAACTGTGGTTTTTCTTTAACGATAAACTCTAA
The DNA here is from genome assembly GCA_030583145.1 of Metschnikowia vanudenii. Lineage (NCBI taxonomy): Eukaryota > Fungi > Ascomycota > Pichiomycetes > Serinales > Metschnikowiaceae > Metschnikowia > Metschnikowia vanudenii. The sequence continues at coordinate 55,540 of JAJMHT010000095.1, forward strand.
AAACAGAGTGCTGGGGGGATCTTGCTGGTGGAAATTCCATTTAATTTTCAACTCCAAGTAAATTTCTGATTGGGTCGTGGTTATCTAAGAATGTACATCAGAATTTGTCGAGTCGGAAGGACCACATAGCTCAAAGGTTCTCGAAGGTAATGGAGATTTTGATGACACAATCAAGATCAAATAGGTACATAAGAATATGCTTGGGATCCCAAAAACATCGTTGTTGAACTAAAACGCCAATAAATGCGATCAGTGTCGTCTTATGAAGGGGCAATTGCGGCTAAATTCAAAGCTTCCGGAAGACAAGAATCACGCCTATAAAGCCAAAAAGCAAAATTCGACCTTTTGAGCTCTCATCCAATATCATTTCCCCGGGATTTCATGTATATTTATTGGGCGCAAATGGCTTCATCTGATGAGAGTAACACCCAAGCTTGTGGTGGTTTGGCAGACACATAAAAACTGGACTGTAAACATTTCCTCTATTCTAGCACAAGACTCTTCATAAGTCCATTGTCACTAAAAGTGAAGGTGAAAAAATAAAAAATTCTCGGTGTATGAAGTTATGAACTGAGTTAGTCAGAATTAGATAGCAAAAAAACGCAAATGATATGGCGCGGATGTGTTTGTTTCGATTCATTTGTTTTATTTTCATTTTCATGATTTAAGAACCCCGAAAAATAGATACGGTTGGCTTGTTGAAAGCCTCCTACCTAAACATAGAGATTTCGTTCTCGATAAAAAAAAAAACAAAAGTTTTAAGGCATCACTAAAATTAACCTAATTTATGTGGGATCTTCAACGCACGCGGCCCAGTTTTGGGTTGAACTCGTGTTTTTTTGCTTTGCCCTATAATTCAGTCGATTGTGTCGAGCCAAGACACGAAGTTAAAATCACACACGTGTACCGGCACAGGAAAGGATAATTCGGCTGATTCCGTTAATTCGGCTGATTCCGTCAATTCCGTCAATTCCGTCAATTTAGAAGCCGAAGTGAGCCCGCTAATAAGGTTTGATCCTGTGAAATTTTGCATAAACAAAAATATTTTTCAGAGCACGCAATTTCCTCCGCACCATATCGACTCGACAAATGCGGAAACCCCATGAACAACATGCAAGATTCCATCATTTGGTTTTTGGTGATAAGAAACTTTTTACGAAAGCAAGGATTCCTATTTTTCCTTTCGCCTTGGTTCCTTATCGATATTAGGTTCGTGTAGCAAAATTGAATGTTTAGCGAACTTCAACGAGTTCTCCTGTTTGTCATTACCCTCCCCTCGCGCGCCACACTTTAGATAAGTGGGAACTGTGGAGATCAAGATAAGGTGCGCGCAGCAATAACGGGTGGGTGCAAAACTGTGGTTTATCTCATAATGCAACGAAAGCTGACTAATCACATCTGATGTTCAGGCAAGATTTTCATATAAAAGCATGGAAATTCAGGTTCCCGAAGTAACACTTACTCTCGTGAATTGGTTCTTTTGATCAAAGACAAAATCTAAAGGTTTTCGACACCCATATCCAACCAAAAATGGCCCCTCCTATTGCTGAAGCTGCTCCTAGTGATGTTCCTGCTCCTGGAATTAAAGAATCATCTTCTGATGACTACGCTTCCCTTGTCAGTAAGTTGAAGAAACTAAGCATTGTCGGTGGTGCCGAATACAAGAAGGCTGTAAAGACGGGCTCTGCTGCATCGTGGCTTGAGAAATTGCCCCAACCTGCCAGAGAGAGGTTCCAGAAACACGGAATTGACTTGTCTAATGGATACCCAAGGGTTCCAGAAAGGGACCAAATCCCAACGTTCCTCGACGAGGCCTTCGAGGTCCGTAACAAGGAGTACCCTTATATCGAGAGGGGCAAGAATGCTGACCCCGAAAAGAAGGCCTTGTTTGGTGCAGCCAAAGAAGTAAATAACTTGACTGCGCACATTGGCACTGAGATTGTTGGGTTGCAACTTGGTGACTTGAACGATAAACAAAAAGACGAGTTGGCTCTTTTGATCGCAGAGAGAGTGGTCGTTTTCTTCAGGGACCAGGACTTGTCGCCTCAAAAACAGTTAGAGTTGGGCAATTACTGGGGCCAGGTCGAGGTGCACCCTCAAGTCCCAAGGGTTCCTAACACAGTCGACGGCAAAGACTTGACCGGCATCACTGTTATCTGGCAAGACTACGCGAAGGAATTCTATGGTCTTCCACTAACCTTTAAGGACACCAACAAGGGTAACAGTCAATGGCATGCTGACTTAGTGCATGAACTCCAGCCGGCTGGAATCACGCACTTGCATAATGACACAATTCCTGATGTTGGAGGCGACACTGTATGGGCCTCAGGATACGCTGCCTACGATAAATTATCCCCCGCATTCCAAAAATTCTTGGATGGCAAGACTGCCATCTATCGCTCCGCGCATGGTTACATTGATAGGGAAAATCCTTTGAGCGGCCCAAAGCACATTGAGAGAGAGCATCCTCTTGTGAGAACACATCCTGCCACTGGCTGGAAGTACTTGTTTGTGAACAGAGCAATGACTTCGCGTATTGTTGGATTGGAACCTGCTGAATCGAAACTTATTTTGGAACACTTGTTCAACGTTTATGAGAAAAACTTGGATATTCAAGTTAGATGGAACTGGAAGTCCAAGCCAGGGTACGGAACCTCTGCTATCTGGGACAACAGAATCGCTAACCACAATGCAGTATGGGACCACGAGGGCAAGCAATCGAGACATGGCACGCGTGTGACATCTTTGGCCGAGATTCCTTACTTCGATCCAAACTCGAAGTCACAAAGACAGGCCTTAGGCTTGGAGAACTGAAACTTTTAGGAAATCCATAGTGTATACTTTTAACAAAAAAAAAAATTCTTCAGGTTGGTCTCAGTATATATATCTCTCTTGGACATCTATTTTGGGCCTCAGAAATTTCGAAAACACAACCATCGCCATGATTGAAGAGTATTTTCTTCTTAGTAAATTTCCGTATGCACTGGTAAACAACCAGAGAATTGAACATTCAGTGCTTTACTCTTTCCTCGAAGATAAATATTGTGAGGTTTTGAGGGTAAATAAGGGTCATCTAACAAGGGGCCTTTACCGTGAGCAAGTTTTTATCTTTCTGATT